>JAUTBS010348089.1:0-10567 GCA_032361285.1 Aequorea victoria | reverse complement strand
ACACCCTTTTGATTATACAGTGTATACCATACCATGATTATGTTTGATGTACAAAACTATTTGAATCCCCTATTTTAAACTGTATATTATTATGCATGCTTCCATTCACTAGCTTTAGCTGACGTTGTGATATAAACATTTCATGTAATCAAGGAAGAAGCTAGATGATGGACTCGGTAGCTTCAAGGGATCTAGGATAAGACCTCTAGGACATGCATTTTTCGCTTCTGCATTTAAATAAAGAATAATTATCATTATTGATGGAATAATAGATATTGATGAGTTGTTATGGGCTGATTGTCCCACTTGATTTATATTGGATCTTAATTGTCTAAATTCTTAGCATATGAGATCTTTTAGCATATTATTATGACTTTCTTGGTTCATTGGGCCAAGGCCCAATATCCATGGCCGGTCACCTTTTTCAAATTGGGGTGTGACACCGTATACTAGAGAGTATGTGGTGACTCCTGTCGAGGCTCGGATTGACGTCATGTACCTCTAAAGGGCAAATGGTAACTTTTTTGGCCAATCCTTACTAGCTTCTATTGTCATTTGCAGGATTCTCTTAATGTTCTTATTTTCCGTCTCGACTACTTCGTTGGTCTGCGGTCTGTACGGGAATGATTTGTGCACAGCAATTCTGTATTTTTCCAATAAGTCTAGTACTTCGCTTTGGAAGTGAGATCCATTATCTGATATAATTTCATAAGGAACACCATATTGGCAGATGTTGTTATGCTTGATGAATCTGGCCACGTGAGAAGCTTTGAGGACTGAAAAGGAAACACCCTTTACCCATTTTGTAAAATAGTTGACGGCTGCTAAGATGAATTCATGTCTGTTCGAAATTTTCGGCGTGACTTTGTCAATGATGTCTATTCCCCAGACTGAAAATGGCCAATGGAAAGTCATACTGTATAGTTCTGATGGTGGACAATGTATTAGATTTGCATGGATTTGGCACTTGCGGCATCTTTTGACGAACTTAACACAACCTCTTTCCATTATCATCTAAAAATAGCATTGCCGCAAGATCTTCTTGGCCAACATCATCCCATTCATGTGACGCCCACAAACTCCTTCGTATACTTCTTTCACAATTTCTTGACCTTCCTCGTCTGTTATGCAAATCTTGTTCACCCCCAGATAAGTCATTTTGTACAGCTTTCCACCATAGATGACGAATTGAGCTGCTAATCTTCTAATGACTCTCTTGTCCTTTTCACTGGCGTCTTCTAGATATTTTTCCTCCTCGATAAAATTTTAGATGTCGTGGAACCACAACAAACCATCTCATGTTTCTCGCTCTAAGACTACAACTTCGTATGCTCTTATGCTCTTCTGTTCAATCGTTAAAGGCATCATTTTGACTTTTGTGGTATGTTAATCATGAAGGCAAGACTGGCAAGTGTATCAAAAAATTTATTCTGAAGCCGGGGTACATGAATAAAAATAACTTTCTCAAAATTAGGAATAAGTCGATCGAGCTCCTGGTAGTACGGTATCAGTTTTTCCTCTTTGACTTTCCATTTCGATCTGGCTTGGGAGACGACCAAGGAAGAATCACCAATTACTTCTAATTTTCTCGCTCCCAATTCCAAGGAAGCTTCTATCCCGGTGATACATGCTTCATATTCGGCTTGATTGTTGGTGACCTCAAAATTCAGTATATAGGCCAACGGAACATGTGAATCATCTGGAGTGATTAGCAGTATTCTGATCCCATAACTGTATTGGTTAGAGGCACCATCAAAATATAACATTCATAGCTCATTCTCAACTGTCAATACGTCTTCATCGGGATACTGAAAATCTGAGTCTTCTTGTCCTTCAACTGGTTGAACGGCTAAGAATTCTGCTACGACTCGTCTTTTTACCAATTTTTTGGTCTTGTAGTGCAGTTCGAACTTAGTTAATAATAGTAACTATCGAACCAATCTTTCTATCAGTGCAGGCTTTTTGAACATGTATTTAACCAGGTCCATTCTAGAAATCAACACTACATGGTATGCCAACATGTAATGTGGCAACTTTTTCGTTGACCACACCAAAGCCTAACAAGTTTTCTCCAGTGGCGTGTATCGGGCTTCACAATCTTATTTGCCCCAAGGTTTAATAAAATATTTATTAATTTTAATGATAACAAACAAAGATTTAATTAAGATCAAATGATTTTAGAATATATCTTTTCTATAAGACTAAATCAATCGCTCAAATGATTTTAATGCTTATGAATGGTTAACACCCTTGATTGGGGTTGACCTTGTATTTAACAAGTTGTGAAGATATTTTAGGTGTCAAATCAAAGTATTAAATGATTAGGAGAATCATTCAATCAGTTCCCAAACAAGGAATAAACTCATAATCAAAATAGGAAGATTTCAAAAAGAAACTTAATATTTGAGCCGACCCAAACACTACCATGAGTCGACCCAAATATGCATACTCTCGGCGTCTTGTGCAGCAGACGACTATGAGTCAACCCAAGTCACTTAGATCTCGGAACTTTGCTCTGCATCGACCATGAGTTGACTCAAGACAAGCATGAGTCAACCCAAGACAAGCGTGAGCTGACACAATAAGACACGAGTCGACCAAGGCAATCATGAGTCAACCAAGACTTCACATGAGTCGACCCCACTGAAGGCCTAAGAAAGAAACCGAAACACCACTATCATGAGTCGACACAAGCTTCATCATGAGTCGATCTACAGACAAAAAATCTAAATTCTAAGGACTTTGAGTTGACCCAACCTGAGAGTGAGTCGATCCAAGGGTGCAATTTTAGCAAATCTTCAGCACGAATCTTGCAAAGTACAATTGAGATTTTAGCATGATTTTAGGAACCTTTTTGAATTAAAACAGATCGATGGAGATCGATTTAATACATGGGAATGATATCAAATCATTTCAGGATCAGATCACCAAGAATCATTGCACAAATCAAGAAAAGTACTGTTGCAAAATCTCAGGGATTTAATGCGAAGAACAACTGGGATTTTGAACGCGACTTCAGAAAGATTTTTGAAATACAACGGATAGATTGAGGATCAATTTTATTCATGAAGATGATTGTAAATCATTTTAGATCAGATCAATAAAAATCACTGTTTAATTTAAGAAAGATTTGATCGTTATTTTAGAAAATTCAAAAAGAGGATCTTTAACTGCAATAGATAGTTTGAAGCTTGAGGCTATTTAAAGAACATCATACTTGATCAGAACATCAGAGCATCATACACGAAAGGAAGACTCGTATACTTATACACTGATACGAAGAGAATACAAGAGAAATCATTCACACAAGATCAAGAGCTTGAGATTTCTGTTATGTCATTTATG
Organism: Aequorea victoria; assembly: GCA_032361285.1. Lineage (NCBI taxonomy): Eukaryota > Metazoa > Cnidaria > Hydrozoa > Leptothecata > Aequoreidae > Aequorea > Aequorea victoria. The sequence continues at coordinate 7,222 of JAUTBS010348089.1, read as the reverse complement.
AAAGAAAGCTATATCAGTCATTGTCTATCATTCTGATTTTGGTTTATTATCTGAAAGCTTATTGTAAAAATCTACTCTGTTGAGAGAGTCTTTGATTGATGTTCTTACATCAAACCATTACAACAACTCTGTTGAAGTAAGGGTGAGTCACCTGTTACTTGTCTTTGTGTGTGGTGTAGCACACAAAGGGAAAGATCACAAGTGCCAGAAGCTTGGAAGCTTTGGAACGCAGCTTCGTGCATCTTTGTAAAAGGTTTGAAGCACACCCGTAAGTGCTTATTGATAGTGGATAAATTCTCAAGAAGAGCTTGAAGAGTGAACGTAGGCTAGGATAGCCGAACCACTATAAATCTATGGTGTCATCTTTCTCTAACTCCTTATCTCCATTCTACTTACTTGTGAATATTTATATATATTGTTTGCTTGTTGTTAGTTGTTTTAAATTATTTTTTTAAAATACACGAGTTTTTTTAAAGACCCTATTCACCCCCCTTTAAGATCATTCTTTAGTTAACAATTGGTATCAGAGTCTTGTCTCTTGCTTAAGGCTTAACAGTCTAAGAGGATCCTTTGGCAGCTTCTGTTGAAACTACCCTTTCTGAAGAAAAATTCACAAATAGACCTCCTTTGTTCAGTGGAACAAATTATAACTATTAAAAAATAAAAAAATATATACAAGCTGTAGATTATGAATCATGAAAAATTACTGTATATAGTCCTAAAAGACCTGTCAAAGTAATTAAAGGAATACCAATTTCAAAAGATAAATTAGAATGGAATTAAAATGACATTAGAGAAATGCAACGAAATTCTAGAGCAGTGAATCTTCTATACTATGCATTAGATCGAAATAAATTCAATAGAATATCCATATGTAAAACTACTAAAGAAATATGAGATAAACTTAAAATAACTCATGAACGCACAAATCAAGTAAAAGACTCCAAAATTAGTATGCATGTGCATGAGTATGGATTGTTTAAAATGTATGGTGATAAAAATATTTCTAGCATGTTTACACGATTCACTAACATTATCAACTCTTTGAAGTCTCTCGAGAAAGTTTATACTAACGTTGAAAATGTAAAGAAAATTCTTGGATCTTTGTCAAAAGGTTGGGATGCAAATGTCACATCAATCTAAGAAGTAAAATAACTCAATGTGCTCACCCTTGATGAACTCATCGGTTCATTAATGACACATGAGATTGTCATGAAAGGAAGGATAGAAGAAGAGGAACCAAAGGCAAAAAGAGGAATGGCCTTAAAATGTTCACAACCAGAATCATCTAACAAAGAAGATCTTGACGATGAGAAAGACGATATAGCACTTCTTAGCCGAAAATTCAACAAGTTTCTTAAAAGAATAAGAAATTTCAAAAGGAAATCCTTTAAGAAAGACTTCAACAAAGGAGAATTAAACAAAAATGATACAACAAAGAAAGATTCCCTCATATGTTTTGAATGTAAGAAAATGGAGCACTTCAATGCAGAATGTCCACTTGTAAAGAAAGACAAACCCAAAAGATTCAGCAAAAGAGTAATGAAAGCTATATGGGATGACTCAAACGGAATTCAAGAAGAATTAATGTCAAGCAATGAGGAGATTGTGAATTTATGTCTCATGGCCAATGAAGAAGATGACAGTGACGATGAGGTGTGCTTAAAGTCAACTCCACACAAGGACAATTGGTTCCTAAATAGTGGATACTCCTGACATATGATGGGCGATAATAATAAATTTATCTCTATCACACCAATGAATGGAGGGCACGTAAGTTTCGATGACAACTCCAAAGGTAAAATTCTCAGAGTTGGTACCATTGGTAAGAATTCCTCCCTGACTATTGAAAATGCCTTGCTGGTAGATAGACTTAAACATAACTTGTTAAGTATTAGTCAATTATGTGATACAGGTTATAAAGTAATCTTTGAAACTTATGCACGTAGAGTAGAAAATGTATGTGATAATAATGTTCTTTTTGTTGGTCATAGAAATGAAAATACATACACAATTTATTTTGATAAAATCGAATCACAAAATGTAAAATGCTTAGCAGTCATAAATGAAACTAGTTGGTTGTGGCATAGAAGATTAGGACACGCTAGTATGGATTTAATCACAAAGTTATCTAATAATGAACTAGTAAAAGGTCTTCCTAAAACTAAATACATTAAAAACAAAATTTATGATGCATGTCAATATGAAAAATAAAGTAAAACATCTTTCAAGAAAAAGAATCACATATCAACTACTAGACATCTACAACTATTACAGATGGACCTATTTTGACCTACATCTAAAGCAAGTTTAAGTGGAAAAAAATACACCTTTATAATTGTAGATGATTATATTAGATACACATGGATAATATTCATTGCACATAAGAATAAAACACATGTATATTTTGCTAAATATGTAAAAGACTTAAAAATGAAAAATGATGCATGATTAATAACATAAGAAGTGATAGAGGATGAGAATTCATTAATAGAGATTTTTAAAAATTCTGTGATGAAAATACTATAGGTCACAATTTCTCCGCACCTAGAACACCTCAACAAAACAACGTAGTTGAAAGAAATAATAGAATTCTACAAGAAATAGTTAGAACCATACTTAATGAACACAATCTAGCTAAATACTTTTGGGCCAAAACTGTTAATACAACATGCTATGTATCAAATAGGGTGATTATTAGATCAAAATTAAATAAAATTCCATATGAACTATGGCATGGTAGAATATTCAATATTGACTATTTCCATGTGTTTGGATGTAAATACTTCATATTAAACACAAAAGACAATCTTAGAAAATTTGACGCTAAATCAGATGAGGGTATATTTCTAAGATATTCCTAGGATATTCAACAATGAGTAAAGTCTATAGAGTATACATTAAAAGAACTCAAGTTGTTGAAGAATCTATGCATGTATTTGAAGAAACAAATGCTACTATATCTGAAAAGCATGCTGGTGATGATTATGTAGAATTAAGAGGAGAACGTGTAAATGATATAACTATTGACGCCTCTCAACAAAACAAAGATGAAGAGCAATCAAAAGAACAAAATCAACCACAAATTGAGACTACATATAGAAGGTTGATTAAAGATCATCCAATCGATTAAATTATTGGTGAACCAATCAAATGGGTAACAACTTGCTCTCTTGTTAGTGATGTATGTAATAATCTAGCATTTATATCTCAAATAGAACCCAAAAATATTCAAGAAGCTGAAAATGATGAATATTGGATAAATGTCAAGCAAGAGAAACTAAATCAATTTAAAAAAGAAAAATAAAGTATGGACCTTAGTTCCTAGACCTAAAATATAATACTGTCATAGACACAAAATAGGTTTTTAGAAATAAGAAAGATGAATTGGGCAATATAGTTAGAAACAAATATAGATTTGTAGCACAAGGTTATAATCAAGAGAAATGCATAAATTATGAAGAAACATATGCTCCTGTAGCTAAAATAGAAGCCATAAGAATATTATTAGCGTTTGCATGCCAAAGAAGCTTTACATTGTTTCAAATGGACGTTAAAAGTACTTTCTTAAATGACTATATAAATAAAAAAGTGTATGTAAAGCAACCTCCTGTCTTTGAGAATCATAAATATTTGGATCATGTCTTTAATCTATCAAAAACGTTATATGGGTTGAAACAAACTCCTAGAGCATGATATGAAAGATTAAGTAGTTTCTTAATACAAAAAGAGTTCTCTAGAGAAAAACTTGATTCAACACTTTTCATCAAACAAAAAGAAAAAGACACGCTATTAGTACAGATTTATGTTGATGATATTATCTTTGGATCTACTAATAAAAATTTGTGCAAAGATTTTGCTAAGATTATGCAAGAAGAATTTGAAATGATCATGATGGGTGAGCTGAACTTCTTTCTTGGACTTCAAATTAAGCAAACAAATGATGGAATATTCATAAATCAAGCCAAGTACACAAAAGAACTATTAAAAAGATTTGAAATGGAGGATGTAAAACCATACACAACTCCTATGAGCACATCAATAATAATTGACAAGGACGAGAAAGATAAATCAGTTGACAGTAAAAAGTATCGATGTATGATTGGTAACCTTCTTTACTTAACTCCTAGTCGTCCTAATATTATGTTTAGTGTATGCTTATGTGCTAGATATCAATCTGATCCAAAAGAATCACACCTAGTAGTTGTAAAAAGAACCCTTAGATATCTTGTAGGATCAACAAACCTAGGCTTATGGTATCCCAAGAACAAATCTCTTGAATTACTAAGTTATTCGAATGGTGACTTTGCCGATTGTAGGCTAGATCGTAAAAGTACTAGTGGATCATGCCACTTCCTAGGAAACTCATTAGTTTCGTAGTTTTGTAAGAATCAAAATTCAGTTGCTACCTCGACCACCAAAACCGAACACATAGTTGTAGGAAGTTGTTGTGCTCAACTGCTTTACATGAAATAACAATTAGAAGATTTTAATTTAAAATATCATAAAATTCCAATTAAATATGATAATATAAGTGCTATTAGTTTAACTAAAAATTCTATTCAACACTCAAGAACTAAGCACATAGAGATAAGACACCATTTTAGTAGAGACCATGTGTAAAAAGAAGACATTTCATTAGAATTGATAAGTATGGAACATCAACTAGCTGATATATTCACCAAATTCTTAAGTGAAGAAAGATTTAATTTCATTAAAGTTGAATTAGGTATGTTAAATCCATAAACAATCTGATTATTTCTGAAAATTTAATCTTTTGAAGCACATGGGTCGACTCACAGATAGCATGAGTCGACTCAGGACTCTGTTGGCCTAAAGCATTGGACGCTGGTGGGTCGACTCACGGGAAGTATAAGTCGACTCAGATCACTTTTTCTGTTCAAGCGATGAAGGCAATTGGATCGACTCACAAAGTCTTATGAGTCGACTCAGAGTATACTTTTCTTTGTTGGATCCCTAAAAATGCATTTGGTTCAACTCAGAACATTTATGAGTTGACTCAGCGCAATGGTATATAAATATTTATTATGTTCTGTGATGGCCTATTCGTTCAAACCTCAAAAGCTTCCCCCCATCTCTCTCTCTCTCTCTCTCGTTCATGAGTCGAAACAACAGCGCCTCTCTTTTAATCTCTTTGAAACCTCTCTGAATCTCTTTTCCTTTAACCCTAACACTCGCATCACCGCGACCATCATTGTATCACGATTTCCCTTTCACCTTGTGAGAAAAACCCTAGTTCTCTGTCAAACTCCATTCCCCTGTTCTCGTCTCTTACAACTCGACTCAACCATGGATTCTTCTAATCCATCAACCATCTCCAAGAGAACAAGAACCGATCAAGGTGAATCATATAACAGTAGGAAGAAAAGCAACAAGAGCAAAGGTCCCTCATTAGCCGTGCTTCTTTGTCGAGATCAAGAGACTCAAGATAAGTACGATAAATCATTTTAAGTCTCGCCAAGTCCCTGATAAACAGTGCATTGACTTTCAGTTCTTTGATTTAACTAAAATGCACTTTAAGGCTTGGTTTACCAATTTGGGATGGTATAAATTTGTAACCATCAAAGAACCAGTATACCTTGATTTGGTTAGAATAGCCTATGCTCATATGAATGTAACTATGGGTTCTGAAGGGCTATTTATCGGTAGCTGGGTTAAAGGAAAAGACTTAGTGTTTGGAAACTAACTGGTCAACAAACTAATAAAAACCCCTAGTGGAACTCACCTTCTAAATTGCACCAAACGCCGCCATAATTACCCTAACATTCCTCTTGAGGAATTTATCTCTCTAAACATTGGCTGAGATGAGCTTAACCCTGAGAAAATCTTTGACGCCAATCTCCTTCACTCCAAATACAGACTTCTCCACCATATGGTGAACCACATAATTTCTTTCTAAGGAAAAAAATTTGGGGATGTTACCTTTATTCAATTAATGGTAATATGGTGCATCATTAACAAAGAATCCACAGACCTTAGCCATCTCATCCTCTCTGACATATGGAAAGTTGCCCAAACCAAAAAGAATATCCTTTCTTATGGCATGCTTCTTACAAAAATATTTAAGTACTTTAAAGTTAACCTTAAAGTTACCTTGTGCACACCCATCCACCATACTCATATATACAACAAGTCCATTCTTAAAAAGATGTGACTGGTTGAGATTGAGGGTCAATGGGTCAAGCAAGATGCTGCTCAATCCCCTAATCCACCCCAAGAACAAAGTCCTAACCAAACCACCATCCATTGATTTATCCTACATAGATCAAACACAAGATCAACTACAAGACCCTCCTTCTTCTCAACAACCTCGCATCCCTTCTCCCTCCACTCCAGCTCCACCCACCTACTCCTCACAAACCATTCCTCCCTCTGCTTTAGAGGAAATGAAAGCCCAGTTAACCCATCATGTTGAAATTAGCACAACCTCCAATCAAAAAATAAAGAAACTGCATGAAATAATGAATCTTTATGAGTTTCAGATTGAGAGATTCCAAGAACATCAAGAATACATGGTTTGCAAACATTTCAAACTAAATAGAATCTTGTCTGACCTAAATGATAGAATAGATGGTGCTTGCACCACAGACAACACCATAGGTTAGTACATGAAAAAGAGCATGAAGGACTTCCTCCTTGCCAGTGACCTCTTGCTCAATAGTGTACGCCATGAGTATGATCGAGGTACAGCAGAAAAAATAAATGAGGTTCTCCATAAAATTTAGGAGATCATGGCATGGGCCGAAATACATTTGAAAACCCCCGCTGAGAAAGCTGAGCGAGAATATTAAGAGAATATCAATATAGAAGTAGCTCCAACAAAGGGAATTCATATTGAAGAGATCTCAACCCAAGAGTTCAGATCTGCCACCTCCAAAGGAAAAGTGAAAGTTACGGGTAAAGGAAATAAGAAGATGACTAAGCCATCCAAAAAGAAAGGTAAGCAGTCGATCTTCGACCTCTTGGAAGAACTCGAGAAAAAGAAAGATGTCACCTACAAGAGGAAAAACAAAGAAAAAGGAAAAACCGCTGCTGAACGAAAAGCCAAATAGAACAAGCAAATGTGCGATGAATTCTTCTAATTTTCTATATTTTCTATCTTCTCTCCTCTCTTTTATCTCTATTTCTATGGGCTGCCATAACAAAACATACATTCTTTTTTGAATGATTGTAAATTTTGACACAATTTTTGTTATATATA
>JAUTBS010347979.1:0-10567 GCA_032361285.1 Aequorea victoria | reverse complement strand
ATGAGATAGTGGCCGGAGTGCCCTCTTGTGATGTAAAGTTGTGTTATGTAAAAGAAAAAAAATATGAAGGATTCCTTATATGTTAACGGAATCCGGGTTAAAGTTGAAAGGCTAGATGTTTTAGTCTTATTCCCCCCGCATCCCGTGCCCAGTGCCTCGGGGCGTGGCGTGACGCTATTGGCAAGGGTTGCTGGTTTGTGGCTTTTGGTTGTTGTTCAGCTGCTGTTGTTGGGTTCATGTTGCCTTATGCTTACAGGGCTAGGATGTGTCTTTGCTGCTGCTTTTGGAACAATCTCGATTGTCTGACTTTGGGTTCCACCTTCTGTCCTATTTTAGTTCTTTTGTTTTGCTTTTTGACTAGCCATGGGGGTTGTCCATGGCATGGCTAGTTATCTGCTCTTCCATAGGCGTTCTACTGCTCCTAGTTCTGTGATGGTGCATCATGTTCCTTATTTGTGCTGCTTCTAGTTTTGTCATATGCTTATGTTGTTGTTTGTCCTCTGTTGATGGTTGTCATATGTTGTTGGTCTTTGTCAAAGGTTGTTGTTGCTATTTTGTCCTCGAATCTCCTGCTACTGCTATCATCTCTACTTTTGCTAGTTTTGTTAGTTTTGTCATATGCGACATACGAACGGTTCCTATAACCCAAATTTTTGCCTCCTCGATCTAAAGGACCAAATGAGATTTTATTAACTTAATAACACTCTTATATGTGTTAATAATTATTTGGGGTTACTAATAACTCAAGTCCTTAGGCTTAGGTGCTTTACTCCTCTTAGATCATCATTTCTCTTAACTTTTCTCAAATTCTAAATTTTATCCCACTTGCTGTAAAATCATTTAAAATTATTAAACCCTCTCTAACAATTTTATAAAATTAACAGAGGCTAGAATAGGGTGTTCTACATTTTTCATGTATAACTCGAGAGCCAACTAGAAACAGAAAGGGCTCTAAAAAATCTTGTGGCAGAGTCTGTCTAAACATGTCCCTGTTTGGGAGAATCCATTTTCCTCAAAATTTACCCAACGAAAATGAAATTTATAATTTTTGGGTGAAGCTAGATTATTATACATTTCTTTCCATATATGTCTCATCTCTAGGATAATGTTATGGAATTAATTAAAATTTTACAAAGTGGTCTATTTTTCTGCTACTCCGACGCAAAAAGTCCAAAAATTACATAGGGCTTCTAAATCATATTTTTGGATCCAATAAAAAATCACACATGTTAATAACATGCTAATATAACTCTTTTTAAGTAAATTTTCAGTTAGGCCTTGTTTGGCTAGCACAAAAAATCTGAGATGGGTTTTAAGTTCACTATTTAGTATATTTTCAAAAGATCTCCTACATTCATCAACTTCCTTCTTTCTTGCACATGCAAGTAAGGATCCAAATCTTATTATTATCATTTTATATACCATGTTAATCATTTATCTTGAGTTCTCTATAGGTCTCATTATTTATTTCTAATTTTCTCACAACTCAAGAAAGTGCTTTTTTCTTTGAGTTAAGGTTCATCCTTGTTTTGTTCTTTATTGGTTATTTTTATTTTATCTTAGAGAGGGATGAGTTTAAGAAGATGATCTTAAAAAATAAATAGAGATTTCGAAAATCACTTACTTGATTGTCTTCCTTGCTCCATGAAATAGGACTTACTTTTTTGGTCTTCTTCTTTTTTTTCTTTCTTTATTTCCTTCCTTCTTCTTTCTTCTTCTTATTCTTCTCTTCCCACCATGGCCACCGAATTCTAGAGAGATAAGGAGAGGTGGACAAATATATTTTTGTGTTGAGAAAAACCTCCTATTTATAGGCATACGCTTGGTGGTGAAATTACCATTCTACCCCTAATTTAGTTCCAACTTAATTCCCAATTGAATTCTTGTTCTCTTAATTTGATTGATTCCTAACCAAGTCTTGGGCTCCAAGATAGCTAATATCATGTTTGGAATCATTAATCTATTTTTTCTAAGCCTTAAGGTCTTATTTGGTTTAATGGGGAACAAGTTCACTAAATTTAGGGGTACTTGACAAGATTTTTTATTTTTTATTTTATTTTTATTTCAATTATGTCGGATTCATACTTCTCTCATAAATTCATCTTCTAGGTATATTTCACTATTTATTGAAGATTTTGGGAGGTTTTGATGATGTAGAAAAACCATATTTTCAAGAAAATATCTTTTCATATTTTTCACATTTTCTTTCTTTTCTTTTCTTTTCTTTTCTTTTTCTTTTCTCCCAAAACTTGTCACATCATCCCCCTCTCCAAGGGGATTTTGGACAAGGGACTTCTATAAGGATCCAATTAATTATTTTATTAATTATTTAATAATTCATGAGAATTAAAATGAGTTTTGAGCAAATTTTAAATTTTTGGGCCAAAATTCAAGTTTTTGGGTCTTTCTTATTTTGGGCTTAAAAATTAATTCTCATTTGGTCTCAATTAAATAATTGGGCCTATTTAAATTTATATTTTGGGCTTACAAATTATCTTGACCCATAATCCCAAATAAAACATCTTTTGGGTCTTAATCAAGATTAGGCCTCATTAAGCTCGTTTCATCATTTCCTTTTTTGGGTCTTACTTTAATTGGGCTTAATTATATTTGTTTGGCTCATATTCTAAATTCTCATAGTATTTTGGGTCTTATCTCAAGTTTTCATAAGTGTTCCATCACTTGGCCCATTTTAATTTTTATATTTTGGCCTATGTTAAAAGTTACGCCAAAACTCGCTTCTGTGCCTTGCGTCGTTTTACTCATATTTCGTTCAATGGTTCTTATACCTTTATTCATATCTTGAACCAAAGCTGATAAGCTTATTTAAGACCTACTTGAATTATCTTTTTAAACCTTTTTGTATTATCCACTTAGGCTTCCAAACGAATCCTATACTTAGTTTACATGTCTTGCGCCTCAACTTGATTCTTAAGAAAGATTACTTGTAAGATTTCTTCTCTAAATTTAAATTGAAATGTAATTTGGGTCTTTAAAATTACAGGGTGTTATAGCTAAGATGGTGGGCTCCATCAATTTGAGTGGGCTAGATGTAGGTGATATTATTGCTATGCATGATGAAGAGACACATGGAGTGTTGGATGCCAACTATATTGTCCAAGGTACAACATCTGAAATTTTAACAAAGGCAAATTCAACTTTGCATCATTGTGATTTTTTCGAGCATGGACAAAGTCCTAATGGTGCACTTGCGGGCATGGGACCCAAGGCTAGAGAACTAAATGACTCAAATATTTCAAGTAATCCTCATGCTTCTCGAAATATTGAGTCTTAGTCTAACTTGGTTAAAAGTAAGATAAATTTTGATAAAATTATTGAAGTTCTTAATTCCTTTAATGTTGGTTTTGAGAATAACGAGGTCAAAGTTCCTCCCGATATATCAAAAGATGGAGTTTCTCAATGGGAACATGTCTTAGTGGGATCTTTTATAGACAAAAGATTATATTTTCATAATATTAAAATGTGGGCAAAAAAATTATGGAAGAAAAATCTTAGTGATGTGGCTACTTTTGATAATGAATTCTTTATTTTCAAATTTAAGGATAAAAAAGCATCTGGAAAAATCCTTGAAGGAGGGCCATACTACTTTGGTAGTCGATTGATAATTGTTAAGATATGGTTTTCGGGAATGCAATTATCAAAAGAGTAGTTCTATAGTGTACCAATTTTGGTGAAATTTTATAATGTCCCGCTTGAGCTTTGGACAAATGTTGATTTGAATTATTGAGCAAGTGTCATTGGAAAGCTATTATATCTTGATGAATATACTAAAATCAAGACTAGACTCACCTTTGCTAGGCTGTGTATTGAAGTTCAAGTTAGTAAGATCATCCCTAAATCTTTCATCCTTATTCTTGGCTATAGGGAGCCTTACGAAGTTAGAGATGAAGTGTCGTAGATTCTCCTAAAGTGTGATGAGTGTATAGTTTTTGGACATTCTAAAAACTCTTGTCCTCTTAATGTAAAATTCAAAAATTTTAAATAATAAATTATTTAATTAAAAATAATTTATGAGGAAAAATTTAAACTTTAATTGCATGACATTTTGAATTTCAATACATTATGAATAAAGAATAAAGTGTTATAAAATAAAATATAATTATGGGAAGGAATCCAAAATTTAAAAGAATTCCTTTTTGGCATAAAAATAATAATAACAGAATATAGGATATTAACTAATTGGAAATTAATTCCAAAATAGGATAAATTATAAGTAAGTAATTTGAAGGAAAAACATTATGTTGCTGAAGCTGAGCTGCGTGAGGGATTTGTGGGGCTAATTCCACAAAATATGCTAATCCTTCTTCTCTTTAACCAATCCTTTCCCCCCATTCCCCCCCCACAGATTTTCATTCCTCTCTGAGAAATTCCTTTCTCTCTCTGTAAAACTTTTCCTTCGCGAAAACTCTATGTCTCTCCCTCTCGGCTCCTCTATCCAATAGCACCACCGCTGCCATCACCACCTAGCACAACCGCCACCACCATCGTGGCATCACCACCTCTGGACACCGCCATCATCGTCTTCTTCATCATCATCATCTTTGGGGTGATCATAGATTAGGTAAACCTCACACCCTCTGTTTCTATTTTATTACACTGTAGATACATACGTAGTTATATATATATTATCATATAGTTAGATTACAGTTTGGTTTAAAGATTAATCTACCAAGTATATAATTAAATAAGAAAATATCATGGCTAATCGTATGAAAACCAGCAGAATAGATTCGATATATACATATATATTAATATATAACAGTAATATATATATATAACAGTAAACATGTATAAGAACCCATGCATGAGGATATTATAATCAACTAAAAAAATGTGTTATACCTTTCAGTTTAATCATAAAATATTAAAGAATAATAAAACTCAAAAGAAAAGAAAGAGAAAAACCATAAAAACCCAAGCTTCAAAGCCATTAATGGCTGCTGTGAAGCTTTTGGTCGACTCAACCAAGGTGTGAGTCGACTCACGTGACGTAGAAGAAGACTCCGTTGCCAGTGAGTCGACTCACGTGGAGTGTGGGTCGACTCATGAGACCAACCTTGCTTTAAGTCAACTAACCTAGTTTTGGGTCAACTCATGACCTGCCTAGGTCGACTGAATGATGAGCCACCTTGACTCACTTGGCTTTTGGGTCGACTCAATGCCTCTTTGAGTCAACTCACAGTGCCTCCCAAGCCTTTGGGTTGACTCACAACTCCTCTGGGCCAACTCAATACCTATGTCGTGGCCTATGAACTTTCACCTTGGCCTTTGGATCGACTCACTACTCTAATGGGCCGACTCACAGTGCCCCTTTAACCTTGGGTCGAAACACCAGCATTTTGGGTCGACTCAAATATGTCTTTAGCCGATTGATAGATCGACCCTACAGCCTTAGGGATGACTCATGGTTAGTTTGAGTTGACCCACTCATACCTGGCTATGTCATGACCTGCCTTGGGTCGACACACAGGCTTATCAGTGTCGACCCTTAGCTACTATTTGACATTGGGTCAACTCATGAGCCTTGTGTGGGGATTCCGCCCTCTCTATCACCTTTTCAAAATAAATGGAAAGGAGGGGGGTTTTCCCTCAAATGTGTGCATGTGTTGAAGACCGCACAAATTTTTGGAGTCGCCACTTGATTTTCGGATAAACCAAGAAACTAAAAATTTTCAAGGCAAACTAGTTGTCCTTACCAGAGTTCGTGGTTCGGGAACTAGGGTACGAAAAGGGAAGGTGTTAGGCACCCCTCTCACCTGATCCGAGGATCGGCCTCTACTTAACTGTTCCATTTTATTATTGTCTTAAATTTATCAAAAGCAACACATAGAAAAAAGGAGTTGAAGAGAGAACATTACAAAAATCAAACAAGAAAATAAAACATAACCTAAAACTAAAGCTTTCTATGCATTCTTACACTTTAGGCATGTCAAATGGGGAGATGACAGCATATAAGTGCAGTTGATACATATAAAACATATTGTCTAAAGCATAAAATTGCAAAAAATGCTACTGGAAGCCACTGATTTTTAACAAAGGTGGCATGCGCCACCTTGAACCTGGCGCGCGCCATTTTGATATGGTGTGCGCCACTTTTGAACCCTCTGGAGATGGCGTGCGCCACTATTGAATAGTGGGCTCGTCATTTAGAGACTCAAAAGGGGCACTATTTTGAAAAAATAGTGTGATGCATGGTGTGCTTAAAACAAAAAAAAATACATAAAACAGTAAGCATTTTAACACATAAATATGCTAACAGTTGGGAATATGCAAAGTGGACAGTTAATAAGCTACTAGAAAACACTATTTTTTGGCACAGGTGGCGTGCGCCACATGGCACATGGCGTACGCCACCTTTGAGTCCCATGAAGATGGCGCGCGCCACTATGGAATAGTGGGCTCATCATTCCAAGGCTCAAAAGGCTACTATTTTTTTAAAGAAATAGTTTTGTCGTGTGCAGGTGAGTTTTTATATGAAGACAAAAATGCAAAGAAAATATTACATGCAATTCTAGAGAAGGAAAGAAAGGCTAAGGAAGAAGGGAAAAAAGGCTAATATATGATTCTACCAAAAGAAAAATATGCTTGAACATCTAATTTAAAAGAAAGAAAACCCGGGAGAAGGAGGCCAACTGCCTCTTCTCCCCTTTTTGCCGAATAACAAAAGTTTCTAAAGAAGGATAGATATATGGAAATAGATGAGAAAATGAGAACTTACCATATATCTCGTGAGCCAAATTTCAATCAGCTTCTGTAGCTTTTCCTCACGTACGACGCGTCTCCGCGGAGTCCTCCGCACGATCTTTGGGTCTTCCGAGTCCTTCCAAATGCTAAGCAATCTGAAGTGGGTAGTTTAAAGTGAAATTTCAATTAGCTTAGCTTAGTTAATTAGTTTGGCAAGGGTTCGGGTTTGAAAATATATTGAGAGTCGGGATTAAGGCGTAATTTTGGCAGAACTTTAGCTTGTATAGGATTTCAGGATCCTAAAAAAGGGTGGGGACGGGTCCTATTTATAGAGGTTTCGGGCGATGAGCTAACTTAGTGTCCAAGACTCCTCTCAAGTGGCGTGCGCCAGGTGGGAAGGGGTGTGCGCCATTTTGAGATGGCGCGGCGCCTGGTTGTAAGTCGGTTTAGGTCGGTTTTAGGGTTCTAACATGACTTGGCTAGTGGATTGAAAGGATATGGCGCAATGCTAGCAATTGAGTTTTATGATGGCATGAGTTATTTGGGAGGAAAGTGGCGTGCGCCACTTAGAGGTGGCACCGCGCTGGGTTGAGGCACCGAGGGGTGTTTTTAGTATTTTTGGGTGTTTTGGGTTGTATCGGAGTGTTTGGGTTGCATTTGAAAGTACTCTTTGGACTCTCGAACTCATGCAGAAGCTCCTTTGAACAATACTGATGTACTTTTCATCATCGAAAGGTTACGAAAACCGACCAATATTCGGTTTAATAAAAAATAGGGTGTCTACACCTTGTGAGTCGACTCACTGTGATCTGTGTATCATGTCCCGAGACCGTCTTTCCCTTGAGTCGACACACAGCGTTCTGTGTCGACTCATCTGCAACCTAGAACACTTTGGGTCGACTCAATGACCATCTGGGTCGACCCATCCACTAAACAAATATTGAAAAATGTTCTGAAATAAATCTTAAAGGCTTAGGCTCTGTTTGGGTATTAATTTAAATGATAAATTGAATTAATTAATGATTAATTTAATACCAGAAACTAGGATTAAAACTTATAAAAATGGGAAAGGGTTCGTTTGGTTAATTAATTCAGTTATTATCTTTGTATATTTATTTTGGTTATTGCATTGCATCATCAGGGTGACGTGGACTTCTTCCTTTGCTAGTTCATTTCACTATTTCATCGGATATCAGGTTAGTGAATTTGTATGCTACAGACTTTCAATAAAAAATCTCGTATTCCCTAACTGTTTTAGCTAGAAATTATATATGTATGTTTTCAAATTCTTTTATGCACTCTATTAACTTTCTCTTACAAAAATCATGATAAAAATATTTAAAAGAGATAAAATATTTCTGCTTATATATTATGGTGCGATCATGAGATTATATTGGGACCACGTAGAAGTCCAGGAGAAAGCCCTCTACGGAGGTGACTCTGGCCGATAGGGAAAAGATCCGATTTGAATCACGTGGTGACCTTAGTCGCTCAACAGTTTAAAGGACAGTCCAGGGCTTTTGGTGACCTGAACTGGGATCGTCAAGGGAAAAGACCCAGGCGCCATCCTGAGGTGACTCCTGTTCGATGTTGGTTGTTCGATGTTGGATCCAACGGGCCAAAGAAGCCCTGAGTTTATAATGTTGGTATTGGTTACTCTTTTTACCCAGAGTGTTGCTCCTGAGGTTCGTTGATGGTTTCCCACCATGTTGTTACGATCATATCGCTATACCATTGTTATTGACATTATTATGTCTTGTTGGTATATCTTTATATGCGAGGATTTTTATTGTTGGCATATCTCTGTATGTGAGGCTTTTGTTGTGGCCACACCCTTGATGTCCAGTGTGAGCTTATGTATATAAAAATATTTTGTTGAAAAAAGAGTGTTGGGTTGTGTGTAAACCCTATTTATTTATACTGTTATATCTTACCATGATTATATTTTAATTAAAAGTATATTTTATCTCCTGTTTTAGAACTGTACATTATTATGCATACGTTCATTCACCAGCATTAGCTGACATGGTACTCAACAATTTGAGGTAACCAGTGATGAGGTTAGAGGATGGACTCGAAAGCAGCGTGGGATCCAGGATACAAACTCTAGAAATATGCATTTATTTATTTCTGCTTCCGTATTTGAATAATTAAACATTTAATTATGAGTTGTTAAGACGACTTTGTCGAGATATTATGGGTTGTTTTTTCCCAGAGTTAAATTTATGGATTTTAATTGTTTAAATCCTGTGAAATGATTAATGTTTAGCATATATAGTTAGCTAATTTCATATTTAGGCTTTCTTAGTTCATTGGGCCAAGGCACATGATCCATGGCCGGTCACTGCTCCCAGATTGGGGTGTGACAAAGTTGGTATCAGAGCATAAGTTTAAAGTATTCTGGTTTTTAGATCGTATTATACCTGCATGGATCATTAGTAGAGGTTGGGATCTCCAGAGTTCTTATTTATAGTTGACCAGCTTTATCTTACATATGTTCATGTTGTACATTGATTCTCAGTGATATGGCTCGCCCGAGACGTGATGTGAGTTCGAGGTACACATCTCCGGAGAATGCTCAGGGGGAGCATACCTCTAGAATTCTTCCAGTGACCCCGACTGCTCCAGTAGCCCTAGCTGTCCTTGTTGCTCCAACCACTCTGACTGCTGAGGGAGCTTACCAGGCTCTCCAAGCCTTGGCTAGCATGATTGCTGGGCATCAGCCTCAGCAAAGGGAAATAGGCGCATACCGATCTATGATCCTGGATAAAGGCTCGATCTTTGAGAATTTCTTAAAGGAAAATCCTCCGACCTTTAACGGATCTATTAATCTGGATGATGCAGAAGCATGGAAACTATGCATGGAGAAGATTTTCGATAGATTGGGCTATACGGAAGAGCACAAGGTATTATTGGCAACCTATGTGTTGGAAGGACAGGCAGAGCACTGGTGGCGTATGGTAAAATGCCAATATGAAGGTAGAGAACAGGAACTGGTCTGGAAGAAATTTCTAGAATTGTTTGACGATAAGTACTATCCGGTGGCGATCAAAAAGTAAAAGCAAGTGGATTTTCTGATGCTGGAACAGAAGGGAATGGCAGTGGCTGAGGATGAAGGAAAGTTTGCGGAGTTGTCTAGGTTCGCACCGTAATACATTGCTGAAGAGGAAGATAAGGTAGTTCTATTTGAAAAAGAACTATGCCTGGCCATACGTAGTAGGGTTTCCTTATTCGAAGCGAAGACTTTATCTGAATTGGTGACCAAGGCTCTGTTGGCCGAAAAGAATCTGGATGATGCACAAAAATATAAGGAGCTGTAACCTAAGAGGTTCAGGGATTTGAAACTGACTGAAAATAATTTTAGAGGTGGTAACCCAACTAAGAAAACCTTCACTCAAAACCAGCCTCAGACTCGGGTTGGTAATGATACAAGGCAACATAACCAAAGTACATGTAACCAATGTGGGCAGATTCATTCGCGAGAATTTCATTGCGATGGTACACTGATAAAGTGCTACACTTGTGGGAAAACTGGCCACATAACCCCTTATTGAAAAAATAGGGGAACGGGAGAACAACAAATGCAACCATCATTTCAGAATCAAAGGCCGCCTGTACGTAATGGTGGACCAGCTCAAGGCTAGTACAATCGTCAAGGGGACCAGAGACAGCCTACTTACAACAGGGCACAAGGTTAACGTGCAGCTACTCAAGGTTGTGTTTTTACTCTTACACGCAAGGAGGCGGAGGCTTCACCATCTGTCAAGCCCCGCCCCGACCACCGAGCACGGAACCTGAGGATGAGTACTCAACCCATCGCACTTAACAAACATAACAACATTCTGAGCATAATTTTTTTTTC
>JAUTBS010347868.1:0-10568 GCA_032361285.1 Aequorea victoria | reverse complement strand
GCAACAACAAATCAATGTTGTTATAATCAAAACCAAAAACAAAGGCATGATTGAAAAAGGCTTTTAGGCCAACAAAAACAAATACCCATTATCCAAAATTGATGACTTGTTTGATCGATTACAATGAGCTAAAGTATTTTCAAAGATTGACTTACGATCCGAATATCATCAACTGAAAGTGAAAACAGGGGACATTGAGAAAACTTTCTTTTTAACACGATATGGACATTACAAAGTTTTGATCATGCCGTTTGGAGTAACAAATGCACCAGTTGCATTTATGAATTTAATGAATATGGTGTTTAAACAGTACTTGAATGGTTTTGTAATTGTGATTATCGATGATATTCTCATCTATTCACGGGATAAGGAACAACATGTGGAGCATCTTCGAATCGTGCTACAAACCTTGAAGGATCAAAAGCTTTATACTAGTTTTAAAAAATGCTAGTTTTGGCTTCACATCGTTGTCTTTTTAGGCGACATCATTAGTAGCAAAGGACTTTTGACAAATCCTTGAAGATCCAAGCAGTAGTAGATTGGCTAAGACCTACAACGGTGACTGAAGTTTAAAGTTTCTTAGATCTTTCTAGATAATATCGTCATTTTGTTCAAGACTTCTCAAAAATTGCAATGCCTCTAATGAAATTGACGCAAAAAGGAGAACCATCCATTTGGTCAGATAAACGCGAACAAAGCTTCCAAGAGATGAAAACTAGGTTGACACCAGCATCAATTCTGACGTTACTAGAAGGGACAAAATGATTTACTATCTATAGTGACGCATCGCAACAAGGGTTAGGTTGTGTTCTCATAAAAAATGGAAAAATTGTTGCTTATGCCTCTCGATAATTGAAGAACCACAACAAGAAATATCTTACACATGATCACGAACTTGCTGCTGTAATCTTTGCCTAAAAAATCTAGCATTACTACCTGTATGGAGTAACATGCGATGTTTTCAATGATCATTAGAGTCTGAAGTACAGATTCACGCAGAAGGAACTCAATTTAAGATAACGAAGGTGGATTGAATTGATGAAAGATTATGACATCAATATCCAATATCACCCTAGAAGACCAACGTGGTAGCGGATGCTCTAAGTCGAAAGTCGATAGAAACATAAACATTTTATTTACAAAATAATGGCTATTACTTGAAAAAATAGAACAATCAGGGTGTCAGATAATGGAAGGAGAACTGACTCAAGCGCGTGCTATGATCCTTGCTCAACCAACAATATTAGAAAAAGTCCAGCGTAGACAGATAGAAGACCCCAAGATGAACAGAATCTATGAACAACTAGAGACAAGTCCGAGTCCTAACTTCTCCTACACTAACGATATTTTAAGATTTCAAACTCGAATTTGCATACGTGATGTTCTCGATCTCAAACGACGGATATTAGATAAAAATCATAAATCCAAACTCGCAATTCATCCAAAAACGACAAAAATATATAATGATTTGAAAAATATTTATTGGTGGGTAGGAATGAAGAGAGACATCAAAAAATACGTAAGTCGCTCTCTACAATGTCAACAAATCAAAGTCGAGAGTCGAAAGCCAGTCGGGTTACTACACCCTTTACCCATTGCAGAATGAAAGTGGAAACACATTACAATGAATTTTATAGTTGGATTGCCTCGCACATAGAAAGGGAATAACTTAATTTGGGTCTTTGTCGATCGAATAACCAAGACGACTCATTTTTTACCAGTAAGAAACACGCATACAATAGATCAATTGGCCAAAATATATGTACAAGAAATTATTTAGCTGCATGGAGTTCCAGTATCTATCACATCCGATTGAAACTCAAGATTCATATTGAGACTTTGAAAAAGCTTCCAGAAGGCTATGGGAACGGAGTTACACTTCAGTATTCATTTTCACCCACAAATTGGCAAACAATCAGAACGAACGATTCAAACGCTAGAAGATATGCTTTGAGCATACACAGTGGATATACACGGTATCTGGAAAGAGCATTTACCTCTTGCAGAATTTGCATATAATAACAGTTATGAGGAAAGCATCAGTGTAGCACCTTTCGAGGCATTATAAGGAAAGCAATGAAGATCTCCAGTGTCTTGGACAGACGTAAGAGAAAAATAACTCACCGGATCAGATATTGTACGCGAGACCACAGAAAAGATCAATGAGATTCGTCAAATGTTGAAAGTTTCTCTAGATCGATAAAAGAGTTACGCAGATGCGATGTAATATACCAACGAGGATGATGTAGATGCGATCAACAATAGGAATGTAGATGTAAGACCATTTTACTTTTTATATCGGGAACATTAGCAAAAATATAATATTCACACATTTTTTCTTAAATAATATACTTATACATGTTATGTTATATGTTTCTATTAGGCTCAACTCGATCGAAACAACTATAGGCTCTTCACATCGATTTTTGTGCGCACATCTACACGATGAGTCTCAGATACTTGGTTACTTGTACTTGAAAAAATGATTTTAAATTATATATCCTTTGAAAATATAAACGATGTCTGTATATATGAAAATGTTAGATGCTTTAAACCATGGATATCTTGCTAAAATCATTGTGATATATTACTACATGATTATTGGTTTGAACGGTGTTATCGGTCGCTGAGAGATGTAAGATACTAGCGAGGATGATGTAATAAGAGTGAGGGTCATGGCCACATGACAACAGATTGGTATAAAATTCATTTATACTTATTTAGAGTCACTCTCTAAAATGACTGGCAGTTTTCGTTGAACAATATCATGACATGCATATGTTTATTATAATATTTTTAATGATTGTTACATTTCAATCCTGAAAAGTGAAAACTGAAATGATACTTCTATTGATGGTTATAGTTCACGCTTGTAAATTAAATAATACTCATTTTGAAACGAATTTCAAAAGAAAAGGTTTTCAAAGAAATTGTGTTTAAAAACATTGGATATTCCATGGTAAAATTTGTAATTAAGTATCTGAGCACTCACACTAGCTTTTATGCTTAAGATGTTGTCTTACTCCCCACGGGTACTGATAAAGATGATTTTTTACTATGAAAGTACGTGGAGCATGTTGAGGATTGATACGCTTCCAATCCGTCAACGGACTGAGATTAATCGAACAATAACAAGGAATAAACAACCAACAAGAACGAATAATTACTTATCCAAAAAAATAAGAACGAACAATCATACAACACAAGATTTACGTGGTTCGTCAAATTGTACTTACGTCCACGAGCTCAGACACTTTTCACTATGATCTTTGAGAGGATTATAATATATTTTCTAAAGCTTAGAAAACTATAAAGTTCTTATGAATGACATAACGGCTAGGGTTACATAAGTGTCTATATATATAGAGCAGCAGAAATTAGGTCGAAAGAATAAAACGCACATCTATAGGCCGCCACGGTCTGCATGCTCTTAATCCACGTCCGGATGCTCATGTCCAGAGGACATACTGCTCGATTACGTTTGGACGGGCTTGGCCACCGTCTAGATGCTTTTGCCTGGAAGCCATGCCGATGCTTACTGTCTTGTTTTGTCTGAACGTTTTTGAAGCCATGCCGAGACATTTTTTTACAGTGTGATTTTCCTTTACTTTTTGACAATCTCACACTTGAAGTAAAACCACTCTAAGTCTTCTGTAAACTCAAAATCTTCATCGTCTCAAATTCGATCAAGCGAACTAGTGTGAGCCTTTTTCCACCATCACCACTTTAGTGAACATATAAGCAAGATTTTCACTCGTGTGAATCTTCTCAATATTGAACTGTCTTTCCTCCAACTAAGACTGGATGAAATGATACTTGATATCGATGTGCTTGGTCCTTGAATAGAACACCGAGTTGTTTGCCAGATGTATTGCACTCTGACTATCTCTGAACAACTGACAGATGTCTTGTTCTTTACCCAGTTTTTTCAGAAAACCCTTCGACCATAGCAACTCCTTCCACGCCTCAATGGTTGCTACATACTCTACCTCTATTGCAGAAATTGACACAATCTTATGTAACCGTGAGACCCAACTAACCATTGCGCTACCCAATGTAAACGTATATCATGTGGTGATTTTTCTACTGTCAACATCTCCTGCCAAGTCTGAATCCACAAATCCCTGAAGTTGAGTCTCTGAGTCGTCATAGTACAAAGCATGATCTATAGTCCCCCGGAGGTACCTTAAAATCCACTTCACTACTTCCCAATGTTCCTTGCCCAGTTTGGACATGAACATGCTCACTACTTCCACTGCATGAGAAATTTTTAGCATCGCGCAGGTCATGGCGTACATCAGGCTATCTACGGCTGACGCATACAGTACATTTGCCATGTTCCTCTTCTCCTCTTCACTGGCTGCCCCTAATCCTTTGAAAGTCTGAAGTGACTTGCCAAATGTATGCTAACTGGCTTAGCACCTTCCATGGTGAACCACTGTAATACCCTTTTAACATACTTGGCCTATGAGAGCTATGACTTTCTGTTCTTCCTGTTTTGACTGATCCGCATACCTAGAATCCATTTAGCTACACCCAGATCCTTCATCTCAAATTTCTTGGATAATTGAACTTTGAGATTGTCAATCTCATTCATGTGTGACCCTACAACCAATATGTCATATGCATACAATAGCAATATAAGATAAGATGCTGAAAGTTTTTTAAAGTAACAACAATTGTCTGCATGACATCTACTAACCCTAATATTAGCCATGAATGTATCAAACCTTTTATACTATTGCCTCAGGGCCTATTTCAAATCATACAAGCTTCTATTTAGCTTTCAAACCAGATTCTCATTTCTTCTCACTGCATATCCCTATGGCTGCACCATATAAATATCTCCATCTAGATTCCCATGAAAGAAAGCAGTCTTGACATCCAACTGTGGGGATCCTGCCCTCTCATCGCCTTTTCCTCAGGAAGATATAAATATCTAAATGGAAAAGAGAGGGGCTTTCCCTCAAATGCGCGTCTGTGTTGAAGACCGCGCGAATTTTTGGAGTCGTTACTTAGTTTTCGAATAAACCAAGAAACCAAAAGGGTCTTTCAAGAAAAACTAGTTCGTCCTTATCAGAAATCGTGGTTCGGGAGTTAGGGTACGAAAGGGGAAGGTGTTAGGCACCCCTCTCACCCGATCCGAGGATCGGCCTCTACTTGACCGTTTCATTTTGTTCTTGTCTTAAATTTATCAAAAATAATACATACATAAAGGGAATTAAAGAGAGAACATGCAAAAACAAACAAGGAAGTAAAACCTAACCTAGGACTAAGGCTTTCTACGCATACTTATACTTTAGACATGTCAAGTGGGGAGATGACAGCATAACGGTGCAGTTTATACATAAAAGGCATGTTGTTAAAGTAGGAAATATGCAGTCTACGAAAGAAAAGAAAGGACTAATATATGATTCTACTAAAAGACTAACACGAAGAAAGAAAAAAAAAAGTCTAACATGTAATTCTACGAAAAGACTAAGGAAAAAAATATGCTTTGACGTTTATTTAAAGAGAAAAATTCAGGAGAAGGAGGCCAATGGCCTCTTCTCCCCTTTGCAGGACAGAAGTTTTAAAAGAAAAATTATATTTTATGAAGTAAGTGGGTATGGAAACCTATCGTATATCCCATGAGCTAGTGAAGTTGTGAGTAATGTCCACGGCTTCCTAGAGTCATTCCGTGCAATCTTCAAGCTTTCCGAGTACTTCCTTGAACTAGGTTTCAGGCAGCTTTCGTAGCCCTTCCTCACGTACAGTGCGTCTTCAGAGAGTCCTTCGTACGATCTTTGAGCCTTCGGGTCCTTCCAAGTGCAAAGAAATTAAAAGTTGGTGAGGATTTGGGTTGAAAAATATGGGTTTGAAGCAAGATTTTACAAAATTTGGGCGTGTTGGAGATTTTTCGATCTTTTCCTCTCTTTCTTTCTCTCTTTGATTTTTTTCATGTCTTAAAAGAGTGGGGGCGTCTATTTATAGGAAATTTTGGGCAAAGAGATGACTTAGTGCCCAAGTCTCCTTTCAAGTGGCGTGCGCCATGTGGGAAGTGGCGTGCGCCATATGAGATGGCGCGGTGCCTGGTTTCAAGGTCGGTTTAGGTTGGTTTTGGGGTCCTGAGATGGTTTGGGTTAGTGGATTAAAAGGATATGGTGCGACGCTAGCAATTGAGTTTTGAGTCAGCGTGAGATATTTAGGAGGCAAGAAGCGTGCACCTTGTGAGGTGGCGTGCGCTGGGTGGGGCACCGAGGGGTGTTTTTGGTATTTTTGGAGTTTTCTGGGTTATTTCGGGGTGTTTGGGGTTGCACTTGGAAGTACTCTTCGGACTCTCGGACACGTGTAGAAACTCCTTTGAACGTGACTGATGCACTTTTTATCATTGAAAGGCTACGGAAGCTAGCCGATGTTCGGTTTAATAAAAAATGGGGTGTCTATAGTAGGCACTACTACTTTAGCCAAAC
This sequence comes from Aequorea victoria, assembly GCA_032361285.1. Taxonomy (NCBI): domain Eukaryota; kingdom Metazoa; phylum Cnidaria; class Hydrozoa; order Leptothecata; family Aequoreidae; genus Aequorea; species Aequorea victoria. The sequence continues at coordinate 4,116 of JAUTBS010347868.1, read as the reverse complement.
ACCCTCACACTCTTAAGAATCTGTAGGTACATTGTCGACCTTTTCACAATTTATAAGGTGACTTATTTGTTTTCTTGTGGGGTATCTTGTTAAGAATCTAATTAGCGAAAAGTAAGGCTTTCCCTCACAAGTTATGAGGTAACCCAGAACTAATCAACATAACATTCATCATATTCTTTAAGATTCTATTTTTTCGTTCACCAACACCATTTATTGTGGTGAATAAGGTACAATAGTTTGATGGATAATTACATGTTTGAACAGAACTCACCAAAAGGTGATTCATATTCACCACCTTTATCACTTCTTAACCTTAATGTTTTTGCCTAGTTGATTTTCAACCTCATGTATAAAGAAGTATAAGGCTTCATTTTTTACTTCTTAGCAAATTAACATAACAAAATCTAGTGCTATCATCAATACAAGTAATAAAATACTTTTTTTGCCTTGGGTTTGTAAAGATTTAAAATCGCATATATCACTAAGAATTAAATTTAGAGGTTCAGTACTTCATTCTGCTGAATGAAAAGATAGTTTCGTGAATTTTGCTTCAACACAAATTTCACATTTATAATTAGGATCAAAATCACACTTTGGTAAACAATCTAAGTTAATTAACTTTTTTAAAGAGTTGTAATTAACACGTCTTAATCTACCATTTCATAAAAATTTTTTTTTTGACTCAAGCATGTAAGAAAAAGATGTGTTATTCTAAGTAATAGTAATTTTAGGTACACTAGTCATTATATTAAGCTTAAAAAATTCATCACCCATATACCCCTTTGTCACGTATATTCCACTTTTAGAGAGTACAAATTTGTCGGATTCAAAGACTAGACTAAATCGATTTTTACTTAACAAAGATTCAGAAACTAAGTTGTTGCAGATGTCTGGCACGTGGAGCACGTTGTTGATAGTGAGTTCCTTCCCTGAAATCATTTTCAGCACTATATTTCCTTATCCTTCAAGTTTGGGGGTTGAGGAATTACCTATGTATGGTTGTTCACAATTATCCAACACTTGATAATTGGAGAACATATTTTTGTCTGAACAAATGTAGCGAGTTGCGCCAGTATCTTCCCACCATTCTCTCAAATTTTTAACCAGGTTGGTTTCAGACACCACTGCGGAGAGACTTATGTCATCTACTATATGTGAAAGATTGTCAACTTCAGCTACATTAGTCTGGGCAGGTTTCTTGTTAGAATCCCCATTGATTGTTGCGTTTATTGTGACAATTCTTTACAAGATACCCTAACTTATCACAGATGTAGCATTTACCTTTGAATTTGAACTTTTTGTTGGCTCCACCTTGGTCGCATGCATGCTTCCTTTACTTGTTGTTGAACTTGGGTGCTTGTTACACAACACGTTCCTTAGCCTCCATCCCTGGTTTCTTATTAGAACTGCAGTTGTCTTCTTCTATACTCAGCTTGATAGTAAGTTCTTCTAGTTTCATTTCCTTGCATTTGTGCTTCAAGTAGTTTTTGAAATCTTTTTAACCTGAAGGTAATTTCTCAATGATGGCAGCAACTTAGAAAAATTTACTTAAAGTCATAAATTCTGCATGAATATTATGCATGATCAGCTGGAGATCTTAAACTTGACCAACAATGGTGTTTCAATTCGCCATCTTATAATCCAAAAATTGATCAATAATGAATTTCTTCATACCAACATCTTCTATTTTATATTCGTGGTCCAGTGATTCCCACATTTTCTTTGCTATTTTGATTAGAATGTACACGGTGTAGAGTGTGTTGTCCAATTTCATTATGGATGTAGTTCCGACACAAAAAACTTGCATGTTTTCATGCGTCCACCGCAGCAAACACTTGCCTGTCGATTTTATTTTCTGTCGATGCAGGAGCATTTTTACGAAGGAACCTTGCCAGATTCAGAGTTGTAAGATAGAATAATATTTTTTGTTCCCATCTCTTAAACGTAGTTTCATTGAATTTTTTTTGGTTTCTAACCATGATTCACCGGTACTGTTGTAGTAACATCTGGTAGTACAGAAGTAGGGATAGGAGCAAAAGTAGGAGTTATTGAAACATTCTCATTTCTACTAGCCATTATTTATGAATTATAAAAATTAAAATTAATATTAAAATTCTTAATATATTTGAACTAGTATAACAACACAACAGGTTGTAGAAAACTAAAAAGAAATGTCTTAAGATTGCTGGAATAATCTGACGTGTGTGATACTGAAAAACAAAAATAGAAAAGATAAACTAAAATTAGAAATAAAATCAGAAACCTGACTTCGATCGAGACTTGTGTTTGACACAATCTTCTTAAGACAAAATTCACACTCGCTTCAGTTCTCACGAGTTTGAACAATATATGTCTTCGATGATATAACAATTTTTTTCATTTCCAGAAGTAGCATACCAAATTGAAAGACCGACGAACCAAGACTTGTGGTTGCAGCACTCTTAGACCAGACCAAAATTATGTAGAAAAATGGAGAGATGAAGAAGAGAGGAGATTGATTTTTGGTATGGGAAAAACTGAATCTGGAGAGTTATTTATATAGGTACTGGTTTGGAAGCCTCTGAACCCCCACCAAGGTGCACACTGGTTCAGTTAAACGAAATTAACAAAATTTGATTCGAACAGGTTCGGACGAAGTGTCACACCCTTTCCGAACTCCGAACCTTTGAGTCTGACGGTAGTATCAAAATGACATCATTTTTATTTTTAAATAAATAATAATTATTTATTAAATAATTTATTAGAAAAAAATAAAAATCTAATATTACTTTCCAAACCCAACGTCCTGTCCCAAACCGAGCTGACCAGGGCCGGGTCGGACGAACGACGAGGGCGGCGTGTGCGTGTGGGGTTTTGAGTCAAGCCCAAACTCACACATGGCTAGGTTTTCACCCAATTATAAAATTTAGATCTCCTTGGAGTCTAAACTAATTTTCAAGGTTGGCTTATATATACCACATACATGGTTGTTTTTCAAAAAATGTAGGGTAGCTTGAATGTTACCACTTTTACCATTTTTAAATGGTCCACTTTGGAGTCAATTTTCTCATTCACCTATTGAGGTGAACAAATTTTCTCATCCACTTTGGAGTCAATTTTTAAATTTTACCAATTTTCTCATTTTTAATCACCACATGAAGGTGAACAAATCTTGTTCTGAATTCGTACAAAAATAATGTATGGAACCCATTCAAAATTAGTTTCAAAGTTTAGCTAATACATTTGTTTAAATTCAATTTTTCCCAACAATCCCCTAATGAATAGAATTTGATGAAAAAAAAGATGCAACAAGATGCAGACACTGAGAGTGTACAATACTAGGAAAATCTTACAAATGATAGATAGCTTTTGGTTTTGAACATTTCCTTATGAATTACTATCGAATTTACTGGCTAATCAGTGAATATGATGTCTTGAACTGTTCAGCCGCTTGTGTAAGCCAAGACAATAGAGTTCGCACATAATCTTTCTAGACACAGCTTGGTTCTCACTGTTATGTTCATTTTGGCCCTGAACATTTATGGTTTTCATGAGTGCTTTAGAGAATTTAAGTCTTTTCAATTCTCATAGAATCGGCCCAGTTCGCATTCATATAGGCGATTCTTTATGAAGAGTATTCAGCTATACCCCATTTGCAATTCCAAGATATAAGAATCATCAATAGCATAGCTAATACCGTATCACGTTTGTAGTCATCACTATTTCATCATACAAATGGAGAGAAAATGAATTCTCTAGTGATCCCCTTTGAGCCACTTAAAATTCGCTTGCCCCTTTGAACCTAGATCTTGGAATCTCCAATCAACTAGGCTGGGTTGCCATTAAGGAGACTGTTTGATTGTCACACCCCGACCCGAGGCACTGGGCACGGGATGCGAGGGAAACAAGACTAAACCATCTCGCCTTTCAACTCCAACCCAAATAACATTAACATACAAGGAATCTTTCATATTTTGTTTTTACATAAGACAACTTTACATCACTAGAGGGCACCCCAACCACTATATCATATTTCAGTTTACACACCTAAAATGAAATACCAAGTGGAGTATATCTCTATGGACCCAGACCTAATCATAATCTTGCAGTCGACCTGACCGCGCACATCATTCGCCT
>JAUTBS010347757.1:0-10568 GCA_032361285.1 Aequorea victoria | reverse complement strand
TGGACGTAGGTCGAGTTGACCGAACCACTATAAAAACTTGTGTTTGCATTCTCTTTTCCCTTAAACTCTTTAATTTCAGTATTTCATTATTGCTATAATTTCCGCTGCATACTTCACTCTTTAATAAAGCAATCAACAAGAGTTTAGAAGGTGTTAAAAAAAGAAAAATAATAAAAGTTTGCCATCAACCCATTCAACCCCCCCCCTTGGGTTGATTGTACCTAAGTTCAAACACCTTAGTGTACCCAACATCCTCTACTCATGACGTGAAGGTAGGTGCTACAAGTGAATGCGTGGACCCCGGATCAATAAAAACATAAGAATCCCTACTGAAAGCAATAATAGTACCTGTCACCACATTCGATGTTGCCCGCGCATCCTGCCTGGTGATAGCAAACACCCTTCCAGGGGAAACCGATCCTCCTGCAACACCTTTCCCTTTATCCTATACTGATGCAACCGGTCCATTTCCGGTGGTCTTCCTGCTACCCATAGAAGAGGCAGTCGGCCTTTCCTGCTACCCACAGTGAAATGATATATGCCTCGGCTGGTTGCAACGATAACAAATAATTTCCCTCTTCCTGCTGGGCAATCCTTGACGAAGTGGTCGGTGGCTCCACAATGATGACACGTAAGGAGATTGCTCCTCTCATTTCTACCAAAATTCCTACCACTCGGTTGGTTCCCCTTGAACCCTATACTCTTGGCATTGGACTGATAGCTTTGACTTCGGAAAGCCAGTGGCCTGTTTGCATTGTTCTTGGAATCACCCTTCCATGTCTTTCCTGATGAAGAATTCCCAAACATTAGCTTCTTGAATTCTTCTCTTCTTCCCGATCCCTCCTTCAAATCTTTCTCGATCATTCTTGCTTTGTTCACCAAGCTCACATAATTTCTTATCTCCAGGACATTCAACCTAGTCCTGATCGTAAACTCTAGTCCCCTTTGAAATCTCATGCACCATGTCTGCTCATCTTGCACTAGGAGTGGTCCATAACATGAGAGCTCCGTAAACTTCATTTCATATTCTTTTACACTCAAATTCTTCTGAGTTAGCTCAATGAACTCTTGCTTTTTCTCATATTTGTAGGACATTGGCTTATATTGTTCATCAAAAGCCTTGGAAAATAAGACCATGTGATTTCCCACAGTGTAGGAGGCTCCACTCTCGGAATAGGCAGCTTCAATAGCCTCTCGGTCGCCTCCCACCAATTTCTTGCTTCCCCTCGAAACATGAAGGTAACGAGGTCAACCCGCTCATCCTTCGTCAGTCCAAGTCGATCAAGGATGCGTACTGCATCTTTCAGCCAATACTCGGCTTCAGCTGGGTCAGACGTCCCACTGAACTCCTTTGCTCCAAGATCTCTAAACTGTTTCACCCGTGACTTCTCACTTCTCCCCACTTGTGTAACACCCCGCTCCCCGGAGGATAATTAATCCCACTCGGAGAGGTGCTACGTCATCACTTTCTCATACAACCAATACTACAGATCATTTCTTATAATCAAAAACCATCATATAAGCTCCAACAAAACAAGGTGCTATAAAACGTACACGTCCATACAATGAAAGGTACACCATCATCAACAGGATACACAATCCTTCATACTAAAACAACCAAAAGGATAAGCATCTACATCTCACAACAACCTAAAAGGAAAGTATAATAAAAGTCTTCATTCTTTCCACCAAAACTCCATCTAGCACTATGGATCGACCTCTAACCCAACCTGTAGAATCTACAACCACAAGGTTATAGGCGAGTAGACTTAGCATCATAATTAAAAGTATACAACAAAAGAGTATGATAAAGCAGGTTTTAGTGCTGCAACAACCATACATGTATATATATTTTGAGACAACCCATGCACGAGAGAACACATCTCTGATTCGGCTCACTAGCCAACCCTTACGGTTTCATCTAAAACTTCACCCTTTTACCCACGGTTCAACGACCACCCAAGTTATTTAAACATGCTTTGTAAATCTTTTCAACACACACGGCCCTACGGTCAAACTCCATGATATGTAAATCATTTCAAACCCGGTACTACGGCCCATCCTATATTGAAGATGCAACCTACATGCACAACATACAACCTGGCCCAACGGCACAACAACTCACTATAAGGAATGTACCACCTTGGCCCTACGACCTATCTTTATTCTCATGAAGGAACATGTACACACTTAGTATAATGCTTACAGATATACACACGTGCTCATTAGCACACACCCACATCATCACCCTCACCTTCGGGCTCCCCCAACGGGGTATTACCTTAAAAGGCTACCACATGCCTCTTTTGGGCTACACTCCCGATGGAGCCATATAACAAGTCAATGCTCCCAATAGAGCTACGCTCCCAACAGAGCTACGCAACAATTGCAATGCCCACGTCTGGGCCACGCTCCCAACGGAGCTATCCAATCAGGATAATGCTCACATCTGAGCTACGCTCCCAACGGAGCTATGCAACAAATGGATCTATACACACACAAGCAACTCATGCTCACACTCTTTGTATAGAGAAACATAGATTTTCAACTACCCAAATGATGCATGCTCATATTCTTTATAAGAAAAGAAAACAGCATTGGATATACAAGTCACACATGCAAATAACTCATCTTACATCAGGAAAATACCTTACAACCTCATGACAGAACATAATGCCAAACATACAATAAAGTATGCCCATCAACATGTATAAAACAGTTCATGTCGTGCCAATTATTATGAACAAGCTAGCTACTCTCACTTTTGAGATCCAAGTCTTATGCTAGGCCACCACTCTCGTGAGGTGTCCGTCCTTCTTCCATAAATATTCTTTCAAAACCTATTACATAAGGCAACCATATATAAGGATCTACCTTAATCTCATATCATAGTACCCCCTTTGTGTTTTCATGAGTTAGATATACTTATTTGTGATATATTTCATAAAGAAATCTGGGGTCAACAACTCTCCCAAAACATTGCTGGAACACAACCATTTCTCCTCCATTGAGTCGACTCAGGCCTCCAATGAGTCGACTCACAGGACTTGGGCCGACAGCCAGGTAAGTTGGGTCAACTCACACATAAGGAAACAGGGCTCGGGTCGAGGTAAGGGTCGACTGCTTCAGCTCACACGCGCACAAAGCGCCTCTTTGGGTCGACACCCAAAGGTCTTGGATCAACACACACCCAAGGTTCAAGATTGAGTCGACACCATGACCACTTGGGTCGACTCAATCGTTTGCTTGCACAAATAATAGAGGCTAGAAACCCTCTTGAGTCGACACCTCCCATACTAGGGTCGACTCACTATACTGTCTGCTAAACAACTGAGAGCTCAATAGCTCATGAGTCGACACACTAACCCATGTGTCGACTCAACCACTAGCCTATATAAACTACAGAGACTGGAAAATTCTCTGAGTCGACACCCTTTCCTCCAAGGGTCGACTTACACGGCAAACAAGAAAAGAACAGAGACTGGAACAACATTGAGTCGACACCTACCCTCCCAGGGTCGACTCCCACAACAGAAAATTAGGTATGCTCTATTTTCATTTCAGATATGTTTTAAGGCCTCATTTGGGTGAAAAACCTATTTTCTGAGCCACCACCCATGACTCCAAAAACACCTCTACCTTCCTCCACCTTTCCCTTCAACATTAACAACATCCAACGCACCCGAAAAACCCCACTAGGATTTCTACCGAGAATTATAAAAAGGAAATCTAGGTTCTCTTCAACAACAACACCTAACCATGGATACACATGGAAACATACACGAAACTCACTCTAGGGCTAGGAAAAAAGGCAAATACTAAAAGATCTAGGTCACAAACTCTGATTATAGGAACTACTCCATGATAAACACTACGAAAACTTAGAACACGAGTTATTACCTCTGAACTTCAAGAACAGCTTAAATGACAATTTACTCCTCTTTTCTTCTTCTCTTTCTTTCGTCACTTCTACAAATGGAGTGAACTCTCTTCACTCCTCCAGCTCTAGTACCCTCGAGCTCCCTCAGATCTCATTCTCTCATGCTTTTCTCACGGTTTCTCCTTCCTTCTTCGAATCGCCAGACCTCTTTCTCTCTCTAGCTTCTTTCTTTCTTTCTCCACAAGGCACATGGATCCAGATAAAAGGATTTAGGGAATCCTGACATCCACCTCCCATCAGCCCCCAAATCCCTGATCCTGTCAGGAAATCAAATCTCCCTTCATTTAATTACACACCAACCCTTCCTCATCATGGTATTTATATAAAACAACTCTCACTTCTTTCAATCTTATTAATTTGGCCCTTTTTTATTTCATTGTATTATAATCTCATCATCATTTTGAACCACTTTCCAAATAGGACCCCACCATTGGCCTTAAACTCGAATTAATTATATTTGTTATTTTCCTGAGAAAATGCGGGATGTTACAACTTGCATACCAAGCAATTGGGTGTTGGTTTCTGTCAAACGAGCTATAGCCTCCAGAATTCTAACGGTCTGGTTGGCTCTATCGGGTTGTCTCGCTTGCCGGGATGCTCCAGGTTCATTCCCCTCTTGTTGTTCTGGGGCAAAAGATACCTCATGTGAGTTCTCCATCTTCTACATAACAAAAGAGAATAGTTATAACTTCAGAATTCATTCATGATCACAATCAAATCATATTCCTTCACAAGGATTCATTTAAGATCTACACATATATCTTAAACTGAGCTACCCACTTATGACTCGTAGGGTAATTTTTGCCAATCTGATAACTTACTATGACTTCTAATAAGAATCTATGCCTGCAAAATGCATTTCCAATTAGACTTCAAAGACAGTCATACAGACGTCCAAATACAAGGGTACGACACCCCTAAGTCCTACTACCCACAACCTATGTCCGCATAGTGCTAACTCAACAATGTCTACAGAATCTATCACTTTAAGCTCTGATACCAAACTTGTAACACCCCTTTCCCCCTTGGGTAAATAATCCCAATGAGGAGGGATGGTACAACTTACCTAATTCATATCAAGCATAATATAATAAGTGATGTCCTCTGTATTTTTCCAAAATTAAAACCATCATCAAACATTCTCACATGTCATGCATACATTCTACTAAGGGATACTCCATCCCGATAAACAAAAGGTAAGCTAACTACGGGATACTCAATCCCAACTACAAAAGATAAACAACATCGTAATAATATGTTTACTTGTTATAATAAAACTTAAAGATTACATAAATATCTTCTCCTTCTCGGCACTAGTGGATCAAAATCTACCCTGAACTATAATCTGCAACCACAAGGTTACAGGAGAATGGGCTTAGCATTAAAATGAAATAAGATACAAAATCATCAATTATCATAAAGCATTTTATGTAAAAGCAACTTCACCCACATAGATAAAGATAGTTCCATGATTCTCAACATTATACTTTCAAATACATTTAACAAAGCATTTCAAGAAGCCCAACATTCACGTGTTATATTGCCACAAGCATACATATATATAACACCACACCCAGCACACGCGTATAATGCCCAAGTAGTCATTTAACCTCACGACCGGGAGTTTCGACGGTACCATAACCTCATGACAATGCATCTATAATTTTAGAGTGGCGAGCAAGATGGCCACTCATATATAACGTTAGTGGTAAGTGTATCCACCTACAACTGGGGCTTTGTCCATCACTGAACCTCCACCCTCTTAGGGGCAATTCCTTTAAGGCTATTAAACACCCACACAAGGGTAAGACTTTAAGGCCATACAACACCCACAAAAGGGCAAAGTCGTTTAATGGCTATCAGGCACCCACACACGAGATCCTCCGGGATTGTTACCCGCTATAACTTAGCATATACAAACAACACATGAAACTCGAGATACATTTTGATCTCATCATTCACATAAAAACATGCTCACATTTGATAAACAAGAAGTAAACTTTATTTAAAGACCAAAACATACTTTTAAGAAAACACCCATGAGATCATCACAAAACTTGTTATCAAAACATTTAGAAATAACCATGTTCTCTACATTTTATTTTTCATGAGCTAGTCACTCTCACCCTTCACTTGAATTCTTCACTAGTAACCTCCTTGATTACGAGGCAACTCTTTTTCGTCCGCGTTTAAACCTCTGAGACTTAAATTACACAATAAACTATGTATAAGAAACAACTCCATGCGGTTCCTAACATCTTACGTCATGACCCTATGGTTACCCAAGGTCCTTAGTTCCCATAGGAACATGTTTTTCCCTTCCAACTTAGAGGTTTTCCCACCCTATATTGTTCGGTAAATTCAATTCAAGGGATTAGACCTCTTTAATGATTCTTGGTATAATTTCAGATGATAGGTGTGATCATTAGGTATATTTTTCATGAAGAAGCCTAGGGCCAAAAGTGGCCACAAAGGCTCAAAAACCAAACATAAAAAATTATATTTTGTTGTGCTTTGAGTCGACTCCGGACTGGGTTGGGTCAACTCACGAGGCTCAAGGTCGACTCACTTCTGCTTCGGGTTGACTCGTTGTGCCCACATAGGGGTTTGGGTCGAGACAAGGCCTGAGACACTTCGACTCATGCACACTGGCTGGGGTTGGGTCGACTTACGTGGTGCTTAGGTCGACTCACCTGCGTTGGAACTTGGCTTGGGTCGAGGCATGGATCGAGCCTGTCTCGACTCATGGGTGCTGGGCTATCTTGGGTCGACTCACCCAAGACTTGGGTCGACTCATGCAGAGGCTCCAAGCTTTGGTCGACACCTACAGCGGCTTGGGATGACTTAGGCCCCCGTCTGTCAAAACTCCCGAGAGCTAGAAACTTCCTAAGTCGACACCCATGAGACTTGGGTCGACTCAGGCTCTCGTCGTCCAGTATTACCGAGAGCTCTACACCTTAGGTCGACTCACCGAAGTCTTGTGTCGACTTAAAAGATGTAAAAACACTGAAGCTTTGTTATGTGTTTTCTCCAAAACTAAGTGACTGTTTGGGTGAAAAATATGGTTTATCCACTTCACTCTAAGCTCAACACCTATAAACTTCTCTCCTCCACATCCATATGATCCAACACTCTGAACTCCCTCTAAAGGATTTTCCATTATGATTTTAGAAAAATAAATCTAGATTTCTCCCATGAAAATACCCAACCGTGGATAAACATGGAGATCTACAATGCAAGGTCTAGAGCTAGGAAGGACTAAGGAAAAAGGGTTCTAAACTTTGATTAAAGGAGGTATTTCATGGTATAACCTACATGGAAGCCGAGAACACGATTCTTACCTCAAAATCTCAAGAAACCACTTCAATGGCAGTTTACGCCCCTCCCCTTCGTCCTTCTATAAAAGGGGTCATGGAGACGCCTCATCGTTCCAGCTCCAGAAGTCACACTACTCCAGGAAGATGCTTCCCTCACTCCTTCTCATGATTTGAGCACACAATCGGGTTATAAACTTTCAAATTTCTTAGGGAGGGAGATAGGTTTCGTGTTCCCTAGAGAGAGAAAGATAACAGACTCTTTTTTTTGGTCTTTTAGGGAGTCTTGGGATAGTGAAAAAAGCATAAAGAATGGGACAGGAGGGGGGATGTCAGTCACCTCCTCCCTGACATGCTGATTATTCCCCAATCAAAAACCTCCACTTTAATTAATGTATTGTATTATTCCACACTCCACATTTGAGAATTAAACAATTAATTTCCCCATTACTCAAATTAATTAATTGGACCAAGATTAACTATTAAATATCAAATTTTCAGCTTGATGAATATTAATTATTCTTAAAATTTCAATTAGAAATTACAGAATGTTACATTCTCCCCTCCTTAAAGAAATTTCATCCCAAAATTTAAACGTACCTGATCAAAGAGATGTGGGTACTTCTGCTGTATCTCTTCCTCTCTTTCCCAAGTGGCTTCTTTCACTGAATGGCTACGCCACAGAACTTTCACCAATGGAATGATCTTATTCCTCAATACTTGCTCCTTCTGGTCAAGCACTTTCACAGACTCTTCCTCATAAGAGAGATTCAACCTAAGGTCAACAGGTTGTACTGATAAAACATGTGAAGGGTTGGACATATACTTCCTTAATATGGACACATGGAACACATTATGTAGCTTGTATAGATCTGGGGGCAACGCTAACTGGTAAGCCATACTCCTAATCCTCTTCATAATCTTAAAAGGTCCAATGTAACGAGGACTCAACTTTCTTTTCTTTTAAAACCTCATAACACCCTTCCATGGGGATACCGTTAAGAACACATGGTCCCCTACCCTAAATATCAAGTCTCGTCGTCGGTTGTTTGCATAACTTTTCTGTCTATCTTAGGCTTGTTTCAACCTTTCCCGGATAACCTTGACCTTGTCTGTGGTGATCTAAACTATCTTAGATCCCAACAATTTCCTTTCTCCTACTTCACCCCAACACGTAGGGCTTCGACAATTACTCCCGTACAAAGCTTCATATGGTGCCATTCCAATGGAGGACTGAAAACTATTGTTATAAGCAAACTAAACCAAGGATAAATGATCCTCCCAGCTACCTAGAACATCCAAAACACATGCCCTAAGCATATCCTCCAAAGTTTGTATGGTCCTTTCTGACTGCCCATCGGTTTGGGGGTGAAAAGTTGTACTAAATTTCAACACGGTTCCCATTGCTCCTTAAAAGCTGACCCAAAACTTTGACGTGAATCTAGTGTCTCATCCGACACTACTATCACCGGCACCCCATTCAACCGAACAATCTCATCTATATACAAGTGTGCATACCTATCCATCGAGAAAGTCATCTTGATAGGTAAGAAATGCGCCGACTTTGTCAATCTATCAACTATCACCCATATAGCCTCCTTTCCCTTGGGGGATCGCGGTAGACCTGTCACAAAGTTCATGGTAATGTGTTCCCATTTCTATTTCGGTATTGGAAAAGGTTGTAACAACTCCACCGGCCTCTAGTGCTCAATCTTCACCTGTTGACACACCAAGCATTTGGAAACAAACTCTGCCACATCTCTCTTCATCACATGCCACCAATAGTTCTCACGTAGATCCCGATACATCTTCATGTTCCCCGGATGCATAGTATACATAGAACCATGAGCTTCCTCATGAATCTCCCTCCTCAAGTCAGCATCATTGGGGACACACAAATATTTTCCGAGCATTAGCACCCTATCTTTAGATACTACGAAGTCCTTGTTCACTTTTCTAATGACTTCATCCTGCAGTTTCAACACATGAGGATCCACCTTTTGAGCTTCTTGAATCTTGTCTATCAACAAAGGTCGGAGCGTAAGATAAGCAAGTAACACTGTCTCCGTATTCATTGATAGCTCTACCCTTGTGGGTAGTAGTTGTCAGAATAGATCGAATTGTAATCCTTGTAAGTGCGTCACTCTTCCCTATGAATTTTTCTCTAAGGGCATCCGCAACCACATTAACTTTCCCTGGGTGGTAGTTAATTGTGCAATCATAGTATTTAAGCAACTCTATCCACCTCCGCTGATGTAGGTTCAACTCTTTCTGGGTAAAAAGTTATTTCAAACTTTGGTGGTCCGTATAAATTTCCATCATTTCCCCATACAAATAATACCACAATAACTTAAAGACAAACACAATTGCCGCCAACTCTAAATCATGAATTGGATAGTTCCCCTCGTGAGTTTTCAACTGCCGTGAGGCATAAACAATCACCTTCCCTTCTTGCATAAGCACGCTACCTAGCCCTTGATGCGACGCATCGGTATAAACCATAAAATTTCCTTTATCCGAAGGAATTGTCAAGACAGGTGCGGTGGTCAATCTCTTCTTTAACACTTGAAAACTTTCCTCGCATTGGTCGGACCATACAAACTTCACATCATTCTGAGTCAAACGAGTCAAGGGTTTTGCTATAAGGGAGAAATCATTCACAAATCTCTGATAGTACCCAGCCAAACCCAAGAAGCTTCGTATCTCTCACACTGGTTGGCCTTTTTCCATTCCACTACCGCCACAATCTTCTTCGGATCCACCTGGATTGCAGCACCTGAAATGCTGTGTCCCAAAAACACCACATTGTCTAGCCAAAATTCACATTTACTGAATTTGGCATACAATTTTTGTTATCTCAGGACTTGAAATGCAATCTTCAAGTGTTCCTCATGCTCCTCCGCACTTCGTGAATATATCAGGATGTCGTCTATGAACTGTGGGGACCCGCCCTCTCATCGCACCCGAACGTCCTCTGGGGAGGGAGGAAAAACGTAGAGAGGATGGTTTTTCCATCGAAATGCTCGTCCTATGATGGGTTTGAGGACCACGCGAGTTTTTCAGAGTCGCCACTTGGTTTTAGGAAAACCAAGAAATCAAAAAGTGGCCGTTTTCAAGGTAAACCAGCCCGTCAGAACTAGAGATCTTGGTTCGGGAGCCGGGGTACGAAAGGGAAAGGTGTTAGGCACTCCTCTCGCCCAATCCGAAGATTGACCTCTACTTAACCGTTTCATCCTATTCTTGTTTTAAACTTATCAAAAGCAACACATACAGAAAGGGGATTGAAGAGAGAACATGCAAAAGAAGACAAGAAA
>JAUTBS010347646.1:0-10569 GCA_032361285.1 Aequorea victoria | reverse complement strand
AATTTGAATGGACAGACAAGTGCGAGCACAGTTTCCAAGAGCTCAAGAAGAGGTTAACTTCAGCACCGGTCTTAGCTCTACCAACTGAAGGAGGGAATTTTGTGATATATAGTGATGCATCACACCAAGGGTTGGGTTGGGTCTTGATGCAACATGGAAAGGTAATCGCGTATGCTTCTCGACAGTTGAAGGTTCACGAGAAGAACTACCCCACTCATGACTTAGAGTTGGCAGCCATCATTTCTGCATTGAATATATGGCGGCACTATCTTTATGGGGAGTTCTGCGAGATTTATACTGACCACAAAAGTCTAAAGTATATCTTCACGCAGAAAGAGCTCAACCTGAGGCACAGGAGGTGGCTTGAGCTGTTGAAAGATTACGATGTGGAGATACTCTACCACGAAAAAGAAAAAGCAAACGTGGCGGCTGATGCTTTAAGCAGAAAGTCTTCTGGAGGCGGTTTAGCATCTTTAACAGTTCAACCCCAGTTGTTGGAAGACTTGGAAAGGATGGGAATAGAGTTGCAACATCGTAGAGGAACGGCCTTGTGTTATCAATTAACAGTTAAGCCGACGTTATTGGAGAGAATCCGTGTAGCTCAACGGGATGATCTTCAATGCAAGAAGATTATGAAGGAGTTGCAAAAAGGAGAGGTTAAGGACTTCAACGTCAGCGATGATGGAGTTCTTAAGTTCAGAAGACGGGTGTGTGTACCCCGTCAACGAGGAGCTGAGGAAGGAGATTCTAACTGAAGCTCACAGTTCCGGGTATAGCATTCATATGGGAGGCATGAAGATGTACCGAGATCTCCGTGAAAACTTCTGGTGGAGTGGAATGAAGAAGGATATAGCAGAGTTTGTGGCGCAATGCATGACTTGTCAGTAGGTAAAAATTGAACACCAAAGGCCAGTAGAAAAGCTTCAACCGTTGCCACTACCTGAGTGGAACTGGAAGAACATCACAATGGACTTTGTGTCTGGTTTTCCACATACTCGTGGTGGGCATAGGGTTCGAATGTCATTTCTCAAGGCGTAACGCCTTTATTCTCAGTTTAGTGATTAAGATTTGTGTTGTGAAAAGTGAGGTGTCACAGTGAGTGTCATGAGGTGGGTATATCACACACCTGATAATGCGTGGGTATACGTCACTGTATAATATAGGAAATATATCACACACCCGATAATGCGTGGATATATGTCCCAGTATAATAATAAATATGGAATATATCGCACACCCAATAATGCGTAGATATATGTCCCAGTATAATAATATATGATGTATTAGCTCTACCACTGAGCATTGTTAAGTGGAACCAGCGAATAATCCTTAGCCATGTCCAATTAAGAGTAAGCGGGACATTCGGGGATATAGTACTACAATAACTCCTGATTGGGAGGTTAATATAACCCAAGACATTATGAGAAAATATGATTAATAAATGGCTAATTATGTTACCACTACTAAGTGGATGTGTGAAATGAAAAGACGTAATTATCACTACTAAGTGAATAAACATAAATGATATTGGAAATCCTCTGTTGAGAAGTGGTTGTTGAAAAATTCTCAACTGAGAGGTGATGATGTTATGATTATGAAATTCCTCCACTAAGAGGTGAACGATGATAATATAAAGATTTTCTTTTAAAAGATAATGAACGGTAGTAATAATGAACAACTCTTTTCAAAAAGGTAATGATTTTTGGAAAACTTTATACAAAGAGAAATAACGAAATAAAGATGAAGAATAATGTAAGATCGAAAATGGATCAAGTTTTGAGAAATCCTCTTATGAGGTGATTTGTGAAAAGTTGGTAATTTAAAATCTTTTATGATGAAAGTATGTTTTCAGAAAATTTATCTTGTTTTAAAGTGATGAACTGTTTTCTTTCATTGTGTAATTTATAATACTGTTGCTAGTGATTGGTAAGCACGTGGATTATACCTCACCTCCACACAGATCTTTATAACAGGTACAGGAAAATGATGTGCGCGATTAGGTCCACTGCAAGATTAGGTTTGGGTCAGAATCCATGGAGATATACTCCACTTGGTATTTCATTTTGGGTTGTAAGCTGAAATATGAGAAAGTAGCCGGAGTGCCCTCTTGTGATGTAAAAGAAAAGAAAATATAAAGGACTCCTTGTATCTTAACAGAATTTGGGTTGAAGTTGAAAAGTAAGATAGTTTAGTCTTGTTCCCCTCGCGTCTTGTGCCCGATGTCTCGGGGTGGGGCGTGACACAAACCAACCCCAACAAAAAATACTAAAAAGGCCAAAGATCTCTGGACGCCTGGCACAATGGTCAATGGAGTTAGGCGAGTTTGACATTCGGTATCAAACATGACCAGCTATCAAAGGGCAAGCAGTGGTTGATTTCATCACAAAGTTCACGACCGAGTCACCGCCCACCGAGCAACCTCCAATTCAACTAGTGGCTGACCATTCGACAACAGATCCGGTTACCAAGGTAGTTTTTGACGCTCGACAGGTGTGGATGGTAAACATAGACGGATCCACAAAATAGTCCGCTAGTGGTGCGGGTCTCGTCCTCGTCTCCCCATAAGGAGATGCACTGGAATACTCCATGTGCTTCAATTTTTGAGTGACCAACAATAAGGTTGAGTACGAGGCTATCATAGCTGGCCTCAGGTTGGCACTCGCATTGGGGACAAAATAGGTCAAAATCCTTAGTGACTCACAATTGGTACTCAATCAAGTACAAGGCGCGTACAAGGCAAGGGAGGAGCGAATGCAGGCCTATAAAATTATCATCGAGGAACTCAAAGCTAAGTTTAACAAGTTTTTAATTGAAGAAATCTCCAGGGACAACAACCAGTGAGCTGATGATCTCGCTCGGCTGGTCTCAACCCCCAAGGGGCAGATGGGTAGAGGAGTGCTGACGGAGTATCTAACCCAGCCGAGTATCACTCAAAAAGAGATGCCACTAGTAGTCAGCCTGGCACAAGTCTGTATAGTCTGAACAGAGAGTATCATCAACTTTCTCCAAACTGGTCAGCTACCTGCCGACCAAGCTGAGGCAAAAAAGATGAGGTACTGAGCAAGAAAGTACACACTCATTGACGAAACTCTCTATAAATGATCCTTCTCAGTACTACCTAAGGTGCATCTCAGAAGAAGAATATGACTATGTAATAAAAGAAGTACATGAGGGGATCTACAACAATCACTTGGGCACTCGGGCCCTGTCAGGCAAATTCTAAGGACTGACTACTACTGGCCCACCATATAGAAAGATGTAGAAGACGTTATCAAGAGATGTGACAAATGCCAAAGATTCGCAACCACCTCTAGGCAGCCACCAGAAGAGCTCACTGTCATCACTGCCCCATGGCCTTTCACCTAGTGGAGGATCGACATTGTAGGACCTTTCCTAATCGGGAGAGGTTAAGTGAAATTCCTGATTGTAGCGATTGATTACTTCACCAAATGGGTGGAAGCAGAGCCATTGGCAAAAATTACCGAGCAAAAGATAGTAGACTTCGTGTGGAAATCAATCATATATCGATTCTGCATCCCGAGGAGCATCATTGCTGATAACGGTAAACAATTCGACAACAAAGGGTTCAGGGAGTTCTGCGATCAGCTGGGCATCCAGAATAAATACTCCTTCCTAGCCCGTCTCCAAGCTAATGGGCAGGTCGATGTGACCAACAGAATAATCTTAAAAATTATCAAGACTAAGCTGGAGTCAGCAAAAGGTCTGTGGGTCGAGGAGCTTTCAAACGTCCTCTGGACATACCGAACGATAGTGTGAACCCCAATAAGAGAGACCCCATTTATGCTCCCCTACGGGAGCGAGGCATTCATCCTAGTGGATATTGGTCTAGTAAGACATCGTACCACCAGCTTTGACGAAGACAGGAATGACCTAGCCCTCCGAGAAAGCTTGGATCAAGTAGAGGAGATTCGAGAAGCCTCAGCTCTTAGAACCGCGGCCTACCAAAAGAAAATAAAAAAGTATTATGATGGAAACATCAGAAAGAGAGAGTTCATAATAGGGGACTTGCTCCTCCGAAAGGTCTCTCTTGCCACTAAAGATCTCCGAGAGGGAAAGCTGGAACCAAACTAGGAAGAACCATACCAAGTAGAAGATCGAGTGAGATCTGGAGTATACCGACTGAAGGATGCAACTGCTAGGATACTCCCACATGCATGGAATGTCGAGCACCTTAGAAAGTACTACCACTAAGGAAGCATGTAAAACGACAGTAATAAAAAGTATCCTCCTTTGTTTCTCTATGCTTTCAAAGCTCTATGTCCCCAATGAAATGTCCGACAGTTAGGTCACTTGAGGACCTGGTTGACCCAAAGACGGTTGGATTGATTTAAGGTATACAACCGAGATCCAAAGCAACAAAGTCTACAGCCAGGTCACCTGAGGACCTGGTGGGCCCAAAGATGATTGGATCGATTTAAGGTATCCAATTGAGGCCCAAAGAAACAAAGTATACAGTCAGGTCACTTGAGGACCTGGTTGGCCCAAAGACGGTTGGATCGATTTAAGGTATCCAACTGAGGCCTGAAGCAACAAAGTCTACAGCCAGGTCACCTGAGGACCTGGTCAGCCCAAAGATAGTTGGATCGATTTAAGGTATCGAACCGAGGCCCGAAGCAACAAAGTCTACAGCCACGTCACCTGAGGACCTGGTTGGCCCAAAGACGGTTGAATCGATTTAAGGTATCCAACCGATTCCTAAAGCAACAAAGTCTACAGCGAGGTCATTTGAGGACCTAATCGACCCAAAGATGGTTGGATCTATTTAAGGTATCCAACTGAGGCCCGAAGTAATAAATTCTATAGCCAGGATACCTGAGGACCTGGTCGGCCCAAAGGCGATTGGATCAATTTAAGGTATCCAACCGAGGCCCAAAACTATGACAAAGTTTAACAAATAGGTCATCTGAGGACCTGGTCGGTCAAAGGATTGGGTGAACCGCCCAAGGATCCAATCAAGACCTTCGACAAGCTAGAAGGGTTGGGCCATCTAAAACGTTCAGCTAAGCACCCAAGGAAATTGACTAACAGGTAAGATCCACAACCAAGGTCACTTCAAGATCAAGGTGAGTCCACAAAAGATCAGGTTACTCAAAAAAGCCAATCAAAAATCTAAGGACTTAGTAGAATTCCTACAACTATTTTGAGATTTTGTAGTCGGATGATTTTAGAGTCCGATCGAGACAACAAACACTTGGCAATTTTTACCACCCCAAGCTCTGGTCAGTCAGAACAGGGAGATGGCTACTAGAAAGCCCGACCGAGATACCCAACGCTTGAAAAAAGCTAAAAAGGAGAAGTGCAAGGTGTCATCCAGAGCCAATGTGTTCTATTCATTTGTTAAAAGGTAGAAAGACAGACCGAGAAGCCTAACACTTAGAAAAATAAGCAGTATAAAAGATAAAGAAAAACATTCATTCAGACTGAGGAGAGAACATTCAAAAAGATTCATTCCATTCAAATTTAAAAGATGGTTTTCACAAAAGTACAATAAAGAAAAGGATTACAAGAAGACAAAAAAGAAAGGTAGGAAGATCTAGCCGATGGGGGGAGGGGCATCATTTCCTTCTTCAGTCGAGGGACCGTCGGCCTCTTCCTCGTCATCCCATGAAAAGGTAGAGAAGTCGATCTCCTTGAAATCCCTAGTAGCCCAGGTCTTCATTGTATTAAAACCACTGGCGTAGTACTCAGTGGCTTTAAGGTTGAACTCCTCTGATGCCTTGAATTCATCGACCACCTCTAGCCTCGCCCAGGCCAGCTTTGTTGAGGCCTCGTCCGCCTCAGCCTGGGTGTGAGCAGCCCTCCTCTCGGCTGCGGCAAAGGAAGCCTCCACCTTCTCGACCTTCTCCTCTCGGGTGTGAGCAGCCCTCCTCTCGGGTGCGAGCAGCCCTCCTCTCGTTTTCTCAGCCACCTTCCTCTCCTGCTCGACGAGGCTCTTCGCCTTCTCAGCCTCAACCCTTGCCTGCTCCTCCTCTTGGTCTCGGGCTATGGCATTTTGAATCTCGACCTTAGCGCTCTTCGTCTCCTCGGTCATCTTAGTGACCTTCATCTCTTAAGCCAAGATCTTCTTGCTCTTAGCAACGAGCTGGATCTCACGCTGGTAGCAGTGACCCATCATCTGGACCGCCCAAGCACAAGCCTACAAAACAAAAACCAAAATATATTAGTTACGAGAAACACAAAGTGAAATAAGATACAAGTGAGGGATTAAGGAGCAGTTGGAAGATTAACTTAGTAAGATCGAGAAACATATCCTTGGCCAGGGGAGCAGTCCCAACCCCCGAGAGGTGGTCATTTAGGTCCTCGATAAAGTCGAACATATTCCCCCGAGCCACGTTGATATTAGTCAATGGCTCCTAAAGCGGGGCCGAGGAAGATGAGCCCGAGGGAGTAGTCCTTGTAAAAACCGTTAATTTTTAAAAAAATTAAAACTTATTATTTGTTAAATAATTTAAATAATAAATTAAAGAAATAAGTTAGTTAAATAAAATATAATTCACTACAGTATTTCAGAAATGATAATTAATTAAAAAAAGCTCGTTTAAGTTTTAATGGAATTATTTTAATATTAGTTAATTAAGTTAATTAAAAGAATGTTAAAAGAAATAGGAAATGAAGAGAAAAATAGAATATATGAGAATAAGAAACAACAGAATAAAATGAATTGAATGTTATGGAACGTGCTTCTTAAACAGCCAAGTAATGCCTCTGAATAAAGACATCAGTTATGGTGTTTGGTTGATGGGAGAATTGGTGGGAAGTGAAACGTTGATCCCACTTCACCTTATAAATACCACTTTCATCTCTAGATTTTGCCTCATCTCTCAGAACACTCAGAATCTCTCTCTTCTCTCTCATTCCTCTATTATACTCCACAACCCAACACAGCCACCGTTATCATTCTGTCCATCATTGTCCGTTAAGTGTCGCCACAATCACGAGAATTGAACTTGGCATAAAGCACAGAACCCATTACCACCATCATAATCTACTTTTGGGCTTCCTCACCATCTGGTGAATTCTGGTACAAAGATATGATCTATTTCGTTTTTCTTATTCAACAGTAATGTATGTATATATATATATATCCTCATGTTATTGAAAAGGTTAAGATTAACTAGTATATGAATTGAGTATTTGAACCAGAGATTAGAGATTAAATGAATTAAAGATGAAGATTACAGAATATATATATATATATATATCTTCAAAACCAATCTCTCAAAATATTGTGTAATTGATCGGTAAAATTTGTTTAATACTTCCTAAAATGTAGTATAACTTTGTATATGAAGATTAAATAAGAAAAGAGGTGAAAGAAACCCAAGAAAACTTCATTTATACAAGCTCCAATGGCTGAAAAATGTGGAAATTGATTTAAACTAAGTTCAAGACTTTTAAGGCTCCGTTTGGTCTATGTTTAAAAAGACTTTAAATCTAATAAATCACAACCTAACACTTGAAATTGATCGAGGAAGCCTTAGGTCTTGTTTGGCTATCAACGTAAGGATTTAATTAAATTAATTTAACAACAAACACTGGGCTAAGGGACCGTTTGGTAGAGTTAAGTTAGTTCTTTAGTCTTAAATAATAATTGTAATTATTGAATTATGATATCAGGTTGACATATCATCCAGACGTTGATTCTTGTACCTAGAGATTAATTCGGATTCAACGTGAGTGACTTCATGCTACTATCTTTCGTTAAGAATCCCCGTGCTCCCCAAATCATTTTAATAAAAATATTTACATTATCTTAAATACTCTTGATGCTATAAAACAATTTTAAAAATGTTTAAAGAAGTTATATTTGTTGTAAATGCTTTTAATACAAGTGTATGATGAACTTTACAAAAACTCATGGCAAAAGATGACTTAAAGAAGAAGAAAGAAGATTATTTTCTTGATTAGTATAAGATGCGAACATGAGATAAAACTCTTGGGATATGAAACAAGTCGAAGGAAAAGTCTTCTTCTGAGGTGACTTTGGCCGACTAGAAAAAAGAACCGGTTTGATTCCGCATTGACTCTAATTGACTCAGCGGTTAAGGGACAGCCCGGGTGAGTTCGGTAACCTTAACTGGAATCGAGTTAAGAACAATCTCAGGCGCCAACCTGAGTGACTCTTCTATCGATATTGGATTCAAGGGTCAAGAGACCCCGAGTAAAATGTGGCAATGATACTTATTATATGCACAGTATAACACTGTTGCACTGATTGATTGATCCCACTCTTGTACGAGCATGTTGCATTGTTTTATGTTACGATATTGATGACATGAGAAGATATTGATTCCAAATGGAAATATACTTATTTTCAAGAGATGAAATGACAAGTTGTGAATAATCATTTTCCTTATAGTATATATGCCATGCTATGATATGTTGTTATACAAATATTTTATTTCTTATTTTATTAACTGTACTATACTATCATGACGTTACTCTCCAGTTTATACTGACGTTGCTTAGAACATTTTTAGGTAACCGGTGAGATGACGGCGGACTTCGGTGGTGGATCCATTACTACGAACCTCTAGGGCATTTGTCATTTATCTCTTATCATTTATCAGTTATAATTTAGTTTCCGCATTTTAAGTTAGAACAAACTTAAGTCATGATGAGATATAGTTATTATGAGCATTTTGATCATACTTTGAAGAAAAGAATTTAATGATTTAATTCATGAGGAATGAGTATTTAATTGACTTATAGATAGTCAAATTCTGATTATGGATTACTTGGTTTATTTGGCCAAGGCCCTTAAATCATGGTCGGTCACCATTCTCGAATTGAGGCGTGACAAGTTTGGTATCAGAGTGAAAAGTTTTCAAAAAAAAAAATTTAAAAAGTGCATTGCATCATGTCTTAGAGGAGGTCTGAATCTCCGAAGTCCTTATTCTAATAAGTCTTGATTAGTTAGTATTAGAATTTACCTTATACATGTTAAATTGTTGAAATGAATAGATGGCTCGACCACGACGTTCTATGAACTCCACCAACGCATCGACTGGATGTGCACGAGGGCATACCCCAGTTACCACTCCTATGATCGAAACCTTGGAAGCTCTAACAGCTCCAGTTGTGCTGGAAGTCCCAACATTACCTACTGTCCCAACTACCCCAGCTGCCAATGGGACTCTACAAGCCCTTCAGGCACTGGTAGGTATGCTGGCAGGGTAACAAGCTCAACTCCGAACGACGAGTGAAGACATATCGATGAGCCTGGACAAAGGTTCAACATTTGAGAAATTCATTAAGACACATCCTTCGGTCTTCAAGGGATCGACAAATTCTGATGATGCTGAATCGTGGATGCTGAAGATTGAGAAGATTTTTGAACGTTTAGGGTGCACCGATGACCACAAGGTGTCACCAGCAACGTATGTCCTAGAAGGTCATGCTGAACACTGGTGGAACATGGTAAAGTGCCAGTTCAAGGGAAAAGAGCAAGAAATTACCTAGAAGAAGTTCCTAGAATTATTTGACGATAAATATTACCCTGTAGCCATTAAGAAGC
Organism: Aequorea victoria; assembly: GCA_032361285.1. Classification (NCBI taxonomy): domain Eukaryota; kingdom Metazoa; phylum Cnidaria; class Hydrozoa; order Leptothecata; family Aequoreidae; genus Aequorea; species Aequorea victoria. The sequence continues at coordinate 1,031 of JAUTBS010347646.1, read as the reverse complement.
AAAAGCAAGTAGAGTTCTTGACCATGGAACAAAAAGTGATGACTGCGGCGGAGTATGAAGCCAAGTTTGCTGAGCTGTCAAGATTTGCACTGCAGTACGTTGCGGACGAAGCGGACAAAGTGGTGATGTTTGAGAGAGGCCTGTGTCCTGCCATACGCAGTTGGGTGTCACTATTCGAGGCAAGATCTTTGTCCGAATTAGTGACCAAAGCTCTTTTGGCAGAGAAGAGTTTAGATGATGCGCAAAAACACCGAGAGTCTCAGCCTAAGAGGTTCAGGGACTCCAAACCAACTGCATCAGGATGTCAGAATGGAGGAGGAAACCCTAACAAGAAGGCTCATACCCAGACCCAGCCACGAAATCAGAATGGAGGAGACATAAAGACGCAGACTTGGAACCCATGCAATCAGTGTGGGAAGGTCCACTCTCGTGGACATTACTGTGATGGAACACCAAAGACCTGTTACAACTGTGGTAAGACCGGACACCTGTCCACTTACTGCAAGAGTAAAGGCACGGGAGGTCAGTAGTTGCAACAACCAATCCAAGTTCAGAAACCACCGGCCTATATTACTGGATCAACCTTAGCACTGCAGAACCAGCAAAGACAACAGCCCAATCACAACAAGGCACAAGGACAGGGAGCACCCACTCAAGGGCGTGTCTATGCACTTACCCGTGAGGAGGCTGAAGCTTCACCTTCGGTAGTACAAGGTATCATTACAATATCCTCCGTACCTGCTAAAACACTTATAGAATCGGGTGCCACTCATTCGTTTGCTTCACCAGAATTTTTGCACCGGTTAGCATTAACAACTGAACTTATGGATAATGGCCTATCTGTGTCCACACCTGTTGGGGACACCATTCTTCTCCAAAACATATGTCGTCTAGGAATGATTGAATTGAGCAACAGAATGTTACCAGTAGACTTTATTTTGTTAGCCATCAAAAATTTTGACGTTATCTTAGGAATGGATTGGCTCTTCAAGCATCACGCAACAGTGGATTGTTATCACAAGCGTGTAGTT
>JAUTBS010347535.1:0-10570 GCA_032361285.1 Aequorea victoria | reverse complement strand
TTTAAGATAAGAACAAAAAACTAGTTAAGTAGAGGCTATTCTTCGAATCAGGCGAGAGGGATGCCTAACACCTTTCCCTTTCGTGCCCTAACTCCTGAATCATTATCTCTGCTAACGACGGACTAGTTCCTTGAAAGTTTTATTTTCTTAATTTTTTATTAAAAACCAAGTGGCGACTCTAATTGTGCGGCCTTTAACACAGACGCATTTGGAAAGGTCTTTTTTCAAAACATAAAACCCCGCTTTTTCTTTTAAAAACTATAAAACCGAGAGCATATTTTTCTTTTAAAAGAAACGAGGGAAGCAAGTTTTCGAGAGGGTTTCCCACACAACCAAGCATTGCTTTGTCATCGATTGATCACCCTGTATCACTTTCACTCCATTTTTGGTTGAAAACTTTAAACACTGGTGGAAGGTTGATGGTATGGCTTTAAGATTGTGAAGCCACATCCTTCCAACAATGGCATTGTAGGGGTTGGGTGCACTGACCACTAGGAACTCTGTTGGGAGACTGATCGATCTCGCTTGGACTTGCAACCTTATCCATCTGATTGGCTAGACTCGTTGGCCGTTGAAGCCAACCAATGGACATGTGGCTGGAAATAGGTCTGTCTCCTTGAGTCTAAGCTTTTTGAATAGGCTGAAGTACATGATTTCGGTGGAGCTACCTTGGTCCACGAGGATTCTCTTCATGTCAAAGTTTCCTATCCCCAGGGTGGTGACGACTACGTCAATGTAGGGGTTGATGACTCCCTCTAAATCCTCGTTCGATAAGCTAATAGTGAGGGGCTATCCAGCCTTCCACTCTATCCGTTCGGCTTTCAATCTTGTTTAGGCAGACTTGACCTTCATTACTTTCTTTAGGTAGGTCGCCTTCTGAGTTGTCCCTCTTAGTCAACTCTACGATCTTATGCTCATACCATCGTGTATGACGTTGATCTATACTCGGGCTATCGCTCCGCTGCCGTGCTCATTCTGGTTTCCTTCAGCATCGGTCAAATGACATTGGTCGGCCTCCTCTCTAGTCTTTCCTTCGTCTATGTATTTCTTTAGATGCCCAATAGAGACTAGATCCTCTAGGTGAAGCTTGAGGGCTCGACAATCCTGCGTCATGTGCCCCTTGTCCTTGTGGTATGAGTATCGCAGCTTGGGATTCCTTCTCTTTAGGTCACCGATCATCCGTGGGGGGCACTTAAAGAAGGGTTCCCTACTGATTTTTCTAGAAGTTTATAGATGGGCTCCCTGAATACGGTGTTGACAACTTCGTGGAAGTCGACCCTTTCTCTATACCCCTAGTCATCTCTAGAGCCTCGATTCTCTTTATAGTCGAATTCTTTCTTTGGATCTCGCTTAGACCGTTTGGGCAAGGACTCTTTGTCATCCTTCACCATACAGTCCTCCACGCGGGCGTGCTGCTCAATGCGCTACATGAGGTCCTTCATGTAAAGGGCCGCCCTCTTTGTTAGAGAGTATTTCAATCGGCTATCGATTGGAAGGTCAAGTTTGAATGAGATTGCCACCAACTATTTTTTACAGTTCTATATTCATTGTAGGTCTCTCAGTAGCAGCGGGCATACTCCCTTAAAGTTTCTTGCTTACCCTTCTTAAGTCTAAGAAGGGCATCCGCCTCCTTCGGGAGCAGAGTGCTGGCAGAAAATCTGGGTATAAAGGCCTCCAATAGTTGCTTCCAATTTGATATCTTTTCCCATCCAAGCTTGTCGAACCATCTGAGGTTTGATTCCCTAAGGCTTCCTGGAAAGCATTTGCACATCATCCTATCGTTCCCGTTCCAGAGTGACATAGCCTGTCAGTAGTGGCTGACATGAATGGAGGGGTCGACCCTACCGTCGTAAATGTTGGACTTTGGCATGGACAATTTTCTTGGTGCTTCGACTTTCTCAATCTCTAGGGTGAAGGGAGATAAAATGAGCCTGTTGAGTTTGTGATCCCTGACCAATCCGTAAGAGAGGCTTTCTTGTTGGGTCTTTGAAGGGGTCTCATCCTCTGGCTCAACCCTTCTATCGTCTCTCCTACAATCATCTTTTCTCCCGCTACGAAAACTAATCGAACGTCCCCTGTGAGCATCCTTCTGGGCTTGGCCTTTAACCTTGTTAAGGGATTTCGTATCCAACCAATTCTCGAGGTCTCCTGGATGCCTAACAGATTGGGAGAAGTGGTTGATGGTGTCCCTCTTTTGGCCCCTTCATCTGGGGTCCTTGGGCGTGTAGCTGCTTGTAACATCCTGTAATTTTTTAAAGAAAAATTTTGGGAATAATTAATTTTGTTTAAGGGCTAAAAGATAATTATTAAATTAATTAGGCCCGATTAATTAATTTAAACATAATGGGAGTTAATTTGTAAATCCCAAAACATGAATATTTAAAGTATATTTTAGGTCAAGGTATTTAATCCCAAAAAATCAAAAAAAAAATAGAATATTTAAATACATTAATATAATCTGATGGCTTAGTGTACAAGCCACCATCACATCATTTTGGGTTAGCAGACATCCCCTTTCTTATGTCCCATCATCCTTGATTTTCATCATTTTAAGAATCAGGTGATTGGATGAGATCAGATCAGATTCTCTCTCTCCCTTGGCCAAAATCTCCCTTTCCCCAAATCTCTAAAGTTTTCTTAGGTTCCAAAGGTTACGTATAGTTCTTGAGAGGGAGAGAAGGCGATTAAGGAGTTTTGTGAGGCAGAGAAGGAGCTGGTGCTTAGAGTGGAGAGGATTTCACACCATAAACGAAAGAGAAGAAGAATAGAGGAGAAGAAAAAGTGGCGCGACCGCCATTAATGTCCTACCTTCGATATTCTTGAGGTAAGAACCATATCCTCAACTCAAAAGTATATCACATCTTCGAATACCTCTCCTAGTCAAGAAATAAAACCCCATTTCTTAGTTTTTTCTTTCCCTTAGTACATGCATACACGTGGATCTCCCTTTTATCCATCCTTGGGTATTTTAATGGGAGAAATCTGAAAATTTGTTTCTTGATTTTCATAGAAATAACTTTATAAAAAGTTTTTGGAGTGATGCATGCATAAGTTATGGAAGAAGGAAGATAATGGATGTAGAAGAGCTTTAAGAGATGTACAAAAACTATGTTTCCCCCCACCCCAACCAGAGCCTTGTTACAGAAAATACACAAAAAAAGTATCAGCATTTTTGGGCCTTTGAGTCGGCCCAGCCCCTGTGTGAGTCGACCCAAAGTAGGTTGCTCTCCGTAGTTTCTCTCAGGCGAGAGCTTAAGTTGACCCAAGCCTTGAGTGTGTCGACCCAAACCGTAGAGCTCTCTGTATATTTCTCAGGCATAGCTGTGAGTCGACCCAAGATGACCGTGAGTCAACTTAAATAGTTTTGCTCTCTGTATCTCTATCAGGTGAGGAGGTGAGTCGACCCAACACCCCTTTTGTGTTGACTCAAACATGTTAGCTCTCTATATCTTTAGCAGGCGAGGCCATGAGTCGATCCAAGCCTAAACCTAACACACATGAGTCGATACGCCTCAACCCATGCCTCAACCTAACCCACCTGTGAGCATTCTGAGTCGACCCAAATACATTGTGAGTCAACCTAGAGGCATGTGAGTCGACCCAAAAGTGTGGAAGCATCCTTTTTCTAGCAATGATTCAGAGCCTTTGTGGCCACTTTTGGCCTTAAGTTTTTTCATAAAAAACATAACTAACAACCATATCTAACTCCTAAAACATTACCATAAATTATTACGAAGGTTTAACACTTTAAAATGAATTCACCAAGCATGGTAGAGTCGAAAATCTTTAAAAATCAAGGGAAGATGATGTTCTAAGAGGAACTAAGAATCCTTTAAGACCATAGGGTCAAGATGTAAGATTTTAGGAATCATATGAAGCATAAGTTGATTCTTATTCATGAGTTATTATGTAATCTAGGTCCCGAAAGTGTAAGCGTAGATAAAGGAGCGTCGCCTTGTGATAAGGGAGGTCATTCTTGAAATGCTCAAGTAAAGGTGAGAGTGGTTAGCTTTGTTAAGATGAAATGTAGCAAATGTTGTTATCTTGAAATATTTTGATAACATATTTTACGATGATCCCATGGATGTTTTCTTAATGAAAGTTTGGTTGTTCAAATGAAGTTGATCTTCAGTTTACTCAAATGTAATCCTGTTTTATAAAGGGTTTGATGAGATCAAAAATAAATCTTGTGTATGATGTTTTGCTTGAGTGTGCCAAGTTTTATCGGGTAACCATCCCGAGTTGGCCCCTTATATGGGCGTTTAGTAGCCTTAAAGGCATTGCCCGTAATGGGTGTTTAGTAGCCTTAAAGGTATTTTCCATAATGGGTGTAGTGATGGCTTGTCCACGTTATAGCCATAATGGCTTTCCCCTAAGTGGTGTATGATGCACTTATCACTGGTGTTAAATGAGTGGCCCCTCACACTCACCACTCAAATGTAAGTGCGTTGTGATTGAGTTAACGGTACCGTCGAAACTCCCGGTCGTGAGGTTAAACGATTACTTGGACACTGTAAAGCGTGAGTTGGGTGTTTTGTGTTATATATATGTTTGTAGAAATATAACACGTCGATGTTGAGTTTATCCAGTTGCTTTGATAAATGTAATTCAAAGTATGATGTTTGTGAATCATGAAACTGCTCTTATCTGTGTGAGTGAAGTTTCTTTTCAATCAAATGCTTTGTGGAAGAAATGTTTTATATGTTATTTCATTTTAATGCCAAGTCCACTCTCCTGTAACCTTTATAGTTGCAGATTTCAGCTCGGGGCAGATTTTGGTCCACTAGTGTCAGGTGGAGGATCCTTTAAGGAAAGAATACATTTTTGTATAAGTTCCTTTTTGGGTTGTAATATACTAAACAGATGATTATCATGTTTGTAATCATGGTTGGGATTGAGTATCCCATAGTTTAGCTTACTTTTTGTGTATAGGGATGGAGGATCCCTTTGTGGCATACCTATTTGATTCTTAGAAATGAGAAATGATTTTTGGGCAATGCACAGTGCATCCCTTATTATATTATGGAAATCTTTGATTAGGTAAACTGTGCCGCACCACTCTGAGTAGATTTATTTATCCTCCAGGGAGTGGGTGTGACAAGTTGTACGTGAAAAAGTAATTATATGGACTGCAGGTGAGGAAAGGTACAAATTTGTTAGAACATTTAAATATTTTTAATATACTTATTACTCAACTGTTAGGGTTTGATGTGAAAATTGAGGTTGAGGATGAGGATAAAGCAATCTTACTCCTAGCATCACTACCGTTTCTTTATGATCATCTTGTGACTACCCTGATGTACGGGAATGAGACACTGAAAGTTGATGAAGTGACCAATGCTCTCTTGTCACATGAAAAGATAAAGAGAGAGGATGAGCCGCATGCAGAAGGCCTGATTGTGAAAAAGTCATAACCAAATCGAGGCAGGAGCAACAGTAGATCGAGAAAAGGATTTTCTAATGGCAGTGAGTTGACTGAAAAAAAGGATGGTGAATGCTTCTATTACCACAAAACTGGTCACTACAAGAGTCAGTGCGAATTAAAGAAACACATGGAAGAAAAGAGAAAGGGGAAGAAAGTGGCGTCAGACTCTGTCAGTTATGCAGAAGGTTCATCAGACAGTAAGGTAAACGCAGATGCACTTTCAGTACTTTCAGTTTCTTCAGATCTTAATTTTCTATCAGATGCATGGATTTTAGATTCTGGATGCTCTTACCGTATGTGTCCTAATAAAGATTGATTTGAGACCTATAAATTATGTGATAGCGGTACATTTTTAATAGGGAACGATGCAGCATGCACAGCCATTGAAATTGGTACAGTCAAAATAAGGATGTTCGACGGGATCATCAAGACTTTAAGTAATGTCAAACACGTTACAGGGCTAAAGAGAATTTTGATCTCTTTAAACACATTGAACTCTTTGGACTGTGTGTACACAGGAAAAGGTGGAGCAATGAAGATCAGTAAGGGTACACTGGTGATCATGAAAGGGCAGAAAATTGAGCGTCTCTACAGATTGGTAGGGAGCACAGTCAGGTTACTGTGAGACGAGTTCAAGACAGCGGCAGAAGCGGCTAAAAGAACAGAGACCTAATACAGTTGTAAAGGATAGAGAGAAAAAAACCTATAAAGCACCAGTCAGGCAAGGCTTTGAACACAGGGTTAGTTTTGCTCTAATCACGGTTAGTGAAAGAGGCACTTCAGACAGGAAAGCTGCAAGCAGTCCAGGCAGGATAAAATAGCTAGTAGCCGAGTTAGAGAAGTCAGAAAAGGTGAAGCACGTCTATCCGAGAAAGAAGTGCAGTGTTAGGGAACGTCAGCAAGTTTCCACAGGATGGACAGATTTTGTGCCAAGGTAGAGATTGTTGAGTTGTGGCCCAAAATCTATGTCCAACGTCCGGACGCCAGCCCAGAACGTTCGGACGCTCGAGGACAGTGAGTGATTTTTTGGTCTCTGGACCATAACGTCCGGACGTAGGGAGAAAACGTATGGGCGTAATTAGGCAGTGGGTTCGTAGGGTTACGAACGTTTGGACGTTGGGACAAGCGTCCGAACGCCGTCGCAGACTTCAGGCGCACGGATTAGGGTTTCGGGATTTCCTCTTGGTTTTCTTTTTTCCCTATAAATAGAGAGCCCTATTGTTCTTTAGGGTTAACACATATTGTGAGTTTCTTGAGTAGTTTTCCAGAAAGAAAAAAGCTTGAGAGATCAGAGTGAGGTGAGGGAGAGTGGTAATCCTTTGATCATTATTATTGGATTGATTTGCTCCTAACCCGTGGACGTAGGCGGTCAGCCGAATCACGTATATTCTTTGTATTTTTTACTGCTCTTATTTCGTTGTTTGATTCTTGATTGATATTGTTGGTTGGGTCATTGAGTATTTCAATCGTTCTTATTTGGATCAACAAGTTCCTATTTGTGGGCACCGTTTCTGATGCCCAACTATTCCCAACAAATAACCATGTGAAAGATTATGATAGACAGATAAAATTAAAAAAATCAGGTCATAATTATTCAAAAATAACTATTATTGGTTACGACGTGTATCTTATCAGAGATGGAATAAATAAAATTAAAGAAGTGGTGAGGGGGGACCATTGAGAGATAAGTGTTTTAACTTTAAATGGTTTAATACTAATGAGAATAAGAAATAATTGATATAGTAGAAGAAGAACAATAATTGACGAGTAATTATAATTAAAAAAGATTAAAAAAATAAAGAATGAGAGATGAGTATTTTTGTACTTTAGTTTTAATATATTCTAAGAAATAAATTATATATATAATAGAGGTGTGAGAAATTGTCTTCGTTAATAGACAAACATGCAATTATAGTGGCACACAAAAACATTAAAGACATAATTATAATTTTATCATCAAGTAGAATGTAGATAAGAGGAAAAATTGGGGCTTCTCCAGCTTTTATTATAGTTATAGATTATAGATAATAAAAAGGGCAACAACTATTATTTTCCCCTTTCGGGCATCATGAATTATTCTCATGTTTTTTCATTTTTAAATTACATTTGTATCCTTTCACCCCACATATTTAATGCATATTTAATATTATATTCATACTCACGTCTCGCATTTCAAGTTCTTTCTCAAGACCGACTCACATATGTGGGCTTTATTTTGACACATTGCATATGAAATATATTTAACCTTCAAACATTTCTCACAATATTTGCTTTTAAGTACGGAAAATAGTTTACTTCATCAATGTATACTTCATCAATGTATTGTTGTATTGCAAATTTTATTTTATACGTGATTACTTCTGTTGAAATATACTTTCTCATACCCAATTCACTCATGTCTATACGATACTACACAACATTAGGTATCACAAATCGTGTCAACCTGATATTGGAGTGACCACTCCCTATAAAGTTGAAAAACTCATTAAATATGATAATGATGTGTATGGATCACTATTAGATATGACAACTCAAGAAAGTTCAAATATAATGTCTCATAGGTAATTATTTATTTCATCAATGTCGAAAAGACAACATGGCCGATGTACAGACCGAGTAATAGTGGCTTATCAGTCCACGACCTATTGAAGTGACGATTGAAGTGACAATTCATTGTTGAAAAGACAATACGACATTCGTAGTCGGTCATCTATTGATGGTGGTTTGCCAATTCGTATTGAAAACGATCCGTGGAATGACGAGTCTGGAGATGTTTTTTCTTAAATAGAAACCAGTGCAAAGTAAACACACCTCCACCCCTAATGAGCCTCCCAGTATGTCTTCAACATAGACGTTGTGTGCCCTTTATGTGGAAATAGGTCATCATTGGGTTAGTGATGATGACTTTGTGTACCCTCTAGATCCCAACCTTCGCTACACTACTTAAACTATACGAATAATGATAAATGAGTGGGAGTATCAGATGGCGCAATTCGACGTGCTAGTCCATGGCTTCCAAGAAGCAGGAATTTGAATTCCACGCCGAATGGCGAAGAACATGCCAATTGGTACTCCTCAACCGTTGCAAATGGCATTGCATTATTTTTGCAAAAAACAAATGATTGCATGCAAATGCAATCCATAGGAATACATGTCGACAGACAGCCGATGAGTGTGCAGAAGAAGGGTTGATGAATGATGCGACAATATACTATAATTGGAGCATTGATGCAATATACCAATCTGATATTGAAATGTCAGACGATGATGGAACGCCATGATCAATTGTACATATCTATAATCTATAACTATAATAAAAGCTGGAGAAGCCACAATTTTTCCTCCTATCTACATTCTACTTGATGATAAAATTATAATTATGTCTTTTATGTTTTTGTGTGCCACTATAATTGCATGTTTGTCTATTAACGAAGACAATTTCTCACACCTCTATTATATATATAATTTATTTCTTAGAATATATTAAAACTAAGTACGAAAATACTCATCTCTCATTCTTTATTTTTAAATCTTTTTTAATTATAATTACTCGTCAATTATTGTTCTTCTTATACTATATCAATTATTTCTTATTCTCATTAGTATTAACCCATTTAACAAGCAAAAATTGTTGTTTTAGAAGGTAACAAGCAAAAGAATCCAATAAATGCCACACATTTTCAATGTGCTACGGAATCTGGGTCTGACCAAATAGAATTAGAGTTCAAAACTGTATCTGAAAATCTGTTCATCTTCCTTTCTAGATATATTAATTAGAAAGAATACCATAGATATGCTTCTATTTCATCTCTTTCCTGAAGTAAAAGCTTAACTCAAAGTAAGTTTTAGTCAGTAATAGAAGCACACAAACTATATCTACAAATCTGTTCTTTGGGATTTCCTTTGCACGCTGCAAAAAGAGTAAGCCTATTTTATAATCTAAGAATATCCGAACCTTTAAAAAACAACAAAAATCATCAATTCCCAAGTGACAACCAAAACACAAAGGGTCCCTTTGATTAGATTTTGTGCATCTTCTCGTGTTTGTCACTTCTTTTTCAGCATGTCATGGTTCATTCATTCTCTATTTTGGCCAAATCTTTCTCCGAAATGTGATCATACTTAATGAAGGCTACTGTAGAAGAGCAAGCTCCCCAAACATTTTTAAGACTCTCCCTTCTAGTTACGATTCCGTCTATTATGTTCTTAACTAGTTATCATTGTGCCTAAAAATGCTCTCAACATAATTTAACTCAAATAAAAACCAAGCTATATGTCAAACACATCAGACTAAAAAAAATGTTGGTTTTTACTTCCAGAATACTGTGTTTGTTAAACGAAAAAGAAAGAGAACTTTTAGCTCCAGTTCACTAGAACTTATGGCTACCTAAGTAAAACCTAAAAAAAATAAAAAAAAATTGATGGAAACAACAAATCAAGCAAAGATGTTTGATTGGCAGCGATGGAAATTGGGTATTCAAAAAAGATGATGGACCAAATCAGTAAAATGGACCAAATCCTCATCTTACTACTTCATTGGAAGACAGGTTGACTGCTTCTAGCTTGAACCAGAAACTTAATCAAGCTGCTCAAACACCAGAATCCAAGAACGCCTAAAGAAACAAGAAGACTAAGCAATAGGACTATAACAATGGAGCAATTTTAGTGTTTCACTTACTTGAATATATGTGCTTAAAGATGACAATTCCAACTAACTACAGTTCTTAAAGGTGCACAGTGTATGAAGAGGGAATGCACCAATGAACAGTGCACATTTTCTTTCCCAGAGAAATATCATTTTTGCCCTTTCTTCATCATGTGTTTCACTTTGTTTTTGGGCCATTTTGGTCTTTTATAGTGAAATACCCATATTGCCCTTGATCTTTTCTAAAGAAATACCCGTGTAGCTCTGTGATTTTCGTCGTTTCATCCTTAACTTCACTGATTATTGTAGCTCAAAATACTTCATTACCCTTACTTTTGTATGTGTCTTCACTAGTTTCACATTTTTTATGGCAGTACCAAAACTTGGGTTTGCTAATCCTGCACCACACATCTGACTACGTACTCAACTCTGGCTCATTACCCCTTTTAAGGGAGTTTTGAAACTTTATTTTCAAAGTACCTAAAAAAAGTCTACAATTT
>JAUTBS010347424.1:0-10570 GCA_032361285.1 Aequorea victoria | reverse complement strand
TTCTTATTTTTATTTTCATTTTTGTAAAACAGGAAGAATTAAATTTGAGCTTTTCTTTCTTAAATTTTTTTTTGGGCCATAACTTAATTTGGGCTTCCATCTCCATTCTTTGGGCTTAAAATAAAAGCCTTTGACCTATTTATATTTATATTTTGGGATTACAAATTTTTTTGGCTCATAGTCCCAAATAAATCATTTTTGGGGTCTTAATTAAGATTATAGGCCTCATTAAGCTTGTTTTTAATTCTTACTTCTTGAGATTCCCTTAACTTAATCTTAATTCTATTTATTTTTCCCACATTATAAGTTCTCATAATATTTTGTGCCTTAACATAAGCTTTCATAAGTGTTCTATCATTTGACCCATTTTAATTTTCATATTTTTGCCTAAGTTAAAAGTTGCGCCAAAACTTGTTTCTTAGTCTTACGTCGTTTTACTTGGTTTCTACTCAATGGTTTGGGCCTTTGTTAATCTTTTGAACCAAATCTTATGAGATTATTTAAGCCTTAATTGAGTTTTCTTTTTAAGCCCTTTTGAATTATCAACTTGGGCTTCCAAATGGATCCTATACTTGGTTCACATGTCTTGCGCCTGAACTTGATTCTTGAGAAAGGTTACATTCAAGACTTCTTCTCTTAATTCATAATAGAATGTAATCGGGTTCTTAAGATTATGGGAAGTTACATTCTACCCTCTTTAAAAGAAATTTTGTCCTCCAAATTCTTGGTACCTGATTCAAAAAGATGTGGGCACTTATGCCGCATCTCGTCCTCTCTTTTTCAAGTGGCTTCTTCTAGGGAATGACTACGCCACAATATCTTAACTAGTGATATGGTTTTGTTCATCAGCACTTGTTGCTTTCTGTCCAAAACTTCTGCTGGTTCCTCTTCATATGACAAGTCCGGTTTTAGATCCACCAGTTGTACTGATAGAACATGCGATGGATCTGACATATATTTCTTCAGTATCGACACATGAAAAACATCGTGTAACTTTGTTAGTTTTGGGGGCAAAGCTAGCTGATACGCTGTGCTCCCAACTCTCTTGATAATTTCATATGGTTCGATGTAGCGAGGACTCAACTTCTCTTTTTTCTCGAATCGCATGACACCTTTCCAGGAAAATATTTTTTGGAAACACATGATCTTCAACTTCAAATTCCAAATCTCATCGTCAGTTATGCGCATAACTTTTTTGTTTGTCTTGAGCTTGCTTCAGTCTCTCGAATCAATATGGTCTTGTCAGTCATGATCTAGATTATCTCTGGTCTGAACAATTTACTTTCTCCTACTTCATCCCAACAGATTGGGCTTCAACATTTTCTTCCATATAAAGTTTCGTAGGGTGTCATCCCTATAGTTGACTGAAAACTATTGTTATACGCAAATTCAATCAACGAAAAATGATCCTCTCAACCACCTGGGAGATCCAAAATAGATGCTCTAAGAATTTCCTCCAAAGTATGAATCATCCTCTCCGACTGCCTATCGATCTGTGGGTGAAATGTTGTACTGAATTTTAAAGTAGTCCCCAAAGCTTCCTATAGACTCAACCAGAACTTGGACGTGAATCAAGAATCTCGATCTGACACCACTGATACTGGCATGCCATGTAAACGAACAATCTTATCAATATACAATTGCGCATATTTGTCCATCAAGAAAGTCATCTTAATTGGTAGGAAGTGCGCCAACTTCATCAATCTATCGACTATCACCCAAATTGTTGCATTATCCTTAGGTGATCGTGGTAATCCAGTCACAAATTCTATGGTGATATGTTCCCATTTTTATTCAGGTATTGGCAAAGGTTGTAACAACCATGCCGACCTTTGATGCACAATCTTTACTTATTGACATCCAGACATTTCGTAACAAAATCTGACACATCTTTCTTCATTCCCTTCCACCAATATTGTTCCTTCAAGTCTCTGTACATCTTGGTGCTCCTGGGCTGCATGGTATATGCTGAGTTGTGAGCTCCATCTAAGATTTGCTTTCTCAATTCCTCATCGTCAAGTATGTAAAACCTATAACCTAACCACAACGCATCATCTCAAATTTCAAAATTGGTTTGGTTTCTGCTTCTATCTCTGATCTCACCTTCTTCGCCTAATCGTTTGACAACTAGAGCTCCCGAACTCGTGCTTGTAAGGTTAGTGTCACTGTAAGAATTACTAACAAAAAACCCTTTTTGTCAATCTTGAAATTGAGTCTAAGTGTCCTCATCTCAGAATACAAATTATTACGTATTACTTGAAAATGAGCCACACCTCCGGAAGACTTCCGGCTTAACGCGTCTGCCACTACATCGACTTTCCCAGGATAATAGTGGATCATACAATCGTAGTCTTTTATTAGGTCCATCCACCTTCTTTTCCTTAGGTTAAGATCCTTCTGAGTGAACAAATACTTCAGGCTCTGATGATCTATATATATCTCGCATGTTACTCCGTATAAGTAGTGCCTCTATTGTTTGAGTGTAAATACTATCGCGGCTAATTCCAGATCATGTGTAGGGTAGTTATTTTTATGGGGTTTCAATTGTCGAGATGCATAAGTGATCACCTTTCCTTACTGCATCAAGACACATCCCAAACCTTGGTGTGACGCATCGCTATAAACCACAAAGCCTTCACTACCTGACGGAAGAGTAAGGACAGGTGCTGACACCAATCTTGACTTCAACTCTTGAAAACTTTTGTCACATTGGTCAGACCATTCAAACTTTACGTTCTTGTGAGTCAAGCGAACTAGAAGTCTCGCTATAAAAAAAAAGTCCTTCACAAACCTTCAGTAATATCCAACCAAGCCTAAGAAATTACGTATCTATGTTACATTGGTTGGCCTCCCCCACTCTACGACGGCTTCTATCTTCTTTGGATTTACCCAAATCTCATCTCCGGATATGATATATCCTAGAAACACCACGTTGTCAAGCTAAAATTCACACTTACTGAACTTGACAAAAAACTTATTTTCCTCAAGGTTTGTAATGAAACTTTCAGGTGTTCCACATGCTCCTCTGCACTTCAAGAGTATATCAGGGTATTGTCTATGAATACAATTATAAATTGGCCCATATAATCTCAAAACACTCGATTCATTAGATCCATAAATACAGCAGGTGCATTGGTCAACCCAAATGGCATCACTACAAACTCGTAATATCCATACCGGGTTCAAAAAGCAGTCTTGGGTACATCTGAATCTCTTACTTTTAATTGATGGTACACAAACCTTAAATCAAACTTTGAAAATACTTTGCATCCTTGCAACTGATAAAATAGGTCATCTATCCTGGGAAAAGGATACTTATTCTTGACTGTGATCCTATTCAGTTGTCAATAATCAATACACATTCTTAGGGTTCCATCTTTCTTTTTCACAAACAACACAGGTGCTCCCCAAGATGAGACACTAGGTCTGATGAAACCCTTATCCATCAACTCTTGTAATTGCTTTTTAACTATCGTAATTTAGCATGAGACATTCTATAGGGTGCAATAGATATAGGTGTTGTGCCCGGATATAGGTCAAATGTGAATTCAATCTCTCGGTCTATCGGTAGACCTGGTAAGTCCTCCGTAAATACATATGGGAAATCACGAATAACTGGTATCTTTGAGAGTTCCTCCACTTCTGATTCGATATCTATAACATGTGCTAAGAATCCCTAGCAACCCTTTAGTAATAGTTTAGCTGCCTTAAGTGCTGACACAAGATGAACAGGTGTCCTAACCTTATCACCTTAGAAGACAAACTCTTCCTCTCCTAGGATTTTGAAGATTACTCTTTTCCCAAAATAATCTAGTGATGCATGATAGGTGGATAACCAGTCCACCCCAGTATTAGGTCAAACTCTACCATACTCAACGGCACTATATCAACTATCATTTCTTATTCACCTATCTTTAGCAAACAATTTTGGTATACGATTATGATTATCATTTCGTCCCCAATAGGTGTTGCAATAGTTATTGTGTGATCTAAGGGTTCATGTGTTATGCCATCTATTTGGGATATGAAAACAAGTGCTACAAATGAATGCGTTGACCTCGAATATATAAGAGCATAGGCATTTTTATCAAAAGTAGTAACGGTACCTGTCACCACATCCGGTGTTGCTCGTGCATCCTGCCTGGTGATAGCAAAAACTTGCCCTGGGATGATAGGTCATTCTGTTATCCCTTTTCCCTTATCTTGTGTTATTCATGTCGGTCCATTGTACACATTCTTCTTACTACCAACGGAGGATATAGCTAGCAACCCCTACTGTGTGCATTGTGAGATAATATGTCCTAGTTCACCGCATCGGTAGAAAACTATCCTTTTGTTTGATTTTGGGCAATCCTTTATGAAATGATCTGTGGCTCCACATCGGAAGCAGGTAGAAGACTTCTCTTTCTCCATACTACTGAAGGTTCTTTTATTCGATTGGTTTCCCTTAAATCCAGAGTTCTTCTCCGTTGACTGATTACTCTGATTCCGAAAGGCTGATGGTTTGGACGCGTTATTCTTCGACTCATTCCTTCTCGGCTTACCCACTGAAGCACTATCAAGCTTGCATTTTTTGAAGTCTTCTCGCCTTCTCGTGCCCTCTTTAAAATCTTTCTCGATCATATAATCCTGGCATAGATATTAATTTCCAGGACTGCCAGTCTAGTCCAGATCCAATAATCTAACCATTTTTCAAACCTTATACACTTAGTCTTCTCGTCTTGGACTAACTGTGGTGTGTATCGTGATAACCTTGTGAACTTCATCTCATATTCAGCTACACTCATCTTTCCCTGAGTCAAGTCTATGAATTCTTGCTCCTTCTCGTACTTGTACGATGCGGGTTTGTATTGCTCATCGAATGCCTTTGAAAAGCGAGCCCAAGTGATCTATTGTGGTGAAGGGGGCTCTACTCTAGGAATAGGTAATTTCAGCAATCTTTTAGTTGCCTCCCACCATTTGTAGGCTTTTCCTCGAAACATGAAGGTAACGAGCTCGACTCAGTCATCTTCGACTACCCCGAGTCTATCAAGAGTGCACGGTGCATCCTTCAGCCAATTTTTGGCTTCGGTGGGATTACTAGTCCCATTAAACTCTTTGGCTCCTAAATTCTTAAATTGTTTTACTCGAGACTTATGACCCCTTCCTACTTGCATACCAATCAACCTGGTATTTGTCTCTGTCAGTAGGGAAATTTCTTCTAGTATTATAATGGTCTGATCAGCCTGATTCAGTTGTCCTGCTTGCTGTGGTACTTCTTGTTCTTCCCCATCCTGTTGTTCAGGAGTGAATGATGTTTCATCGAAGTTCTCCATTTTCTACATTCTAAACAAGAATTGTTATTACTTCAGAGTTCAATCTCGAGGACCCACTTATGACTATAAATAACTTATATTCCTTCATAATGGTTCATGATTAGGAGAATCTTTCCTAATTCCAAAACTTTCAAGACTCACGGGTATTACCCTAAGTCTAACGACTCACCAAGACTTCTAGGGTCATTTTTCCCAATTTGATAACTCACTATGACTTACAATAGGAACCTATGTCTGCAGAACGCATTTCCAATTGGACTTCAAGGCCAGTCCAACAGACGTCCAAAGATTCGGGTATGACACCCCAAAGTCCTACATATACTTAACTCAACTTAACTACCCACAACTTATGTCCACCATAGTGCCAGACTCAACTGTGTCTACAGAATCTATAACCTAGAGCTTTGATATCAAAACATCACACCTACTCCCTAGAGTATGATTTAACATACTCGGAGTGGTGCGACATAGGCTCACCTAATTAAAATTAATTTAATTAGTTAAGAGGTGCACTCCGCATCACCTATAAATCATTCTTGCAAGATATATTAATTATCTCTTAGGACCAAAATCCATAGACTACTAAGGGATACTCCATCCCTAAATCAAAAATATAAGTTCTGTTCCAGAGGATACTCAATCTTCAACCACACAAACACAAGCATTATTGATTGTCTCTCCATCGTAACATCATGTTTAAGGATTACAACCCAAAAGTACTTTAAACAAAAGAACTTCTTTCAAAAAGTCTTTCTCCTGGCACTAGGTGAACCGACCTCTACCCGGTACTGATATATGCAACCAAAAAGGTTATAAGAGAGCGGGCTTAGTATTATAATGAAATGAGACATACGAAAACATATTTTGCAGAAGATATGATTGAAAAGTAGTTTCACACATTGATAAGAATAGTTCTTATATGCCACATGTATACATACTTCAATAACTTTTAACAATTTAAAAGAGCAGGCTCAACGCCAAAGTAGTTATATTTTTATATAACACATAACATCCAACACACGCTCTACAGTGTCCAAGTAGTCATTTACCTCACGACTGGGAGTTTCGAATGTCAAGCCCCACTCCGAGGACAGGGCACGGAATCTGAGGAAAGGTACACAACCCAACATTCTTAACAACATCCATACACCGAAGCTTCACATTGCTTCATTCATATGTTCCATAATGAACTTCACACATGGGCCCACATAACATACAAATATTACACAAGAGAACTTACAACCTCATCAACATCATTTCATTAATTACAAGCCAAAGAGGAAGAACAAATAGGGGTTTCAGACCCTAACTTCCCAAAATCTTCCTATTAACCTAAGACCACAGTGGACCAAAACCAGACTCAGCCCTGATACCAAAATTTGCCAAAAACATCAATCTGTGTAGGGGTGAGCTATAATCCACGTGCTTATCAATCACTAGCAATAGCATTATAAATTTCACAATAGAAATCAAAACAGTTCATCACACTAAAAATGGAAAAACATTTTGTAAAACATAACACTTGCCATAAATGATTTCATGCTTCCAACTTTCAACAAATTACCTCAGGAAAGAGGGTTTTTTCAACCATCACTTATCTTTAAAAGAGATATATCGATTTCATCATTTTCATCCATCAAACCAATTCATATAGCCAATAGTTGTATTAACCTCCCAACCATGAGTTGTTGTAGTACCGTTACCGTGAATGTCCCGCCTACTCTTAATTAGACAGGGCTAATGATCATTATCTAGGCTACCTCTACAATGATCTGTGGTAGAGCTAACACATCATCTGTGACTCATCCACAATATATATATATACATATATATATATATATATATAACAATATGGCATATACCCACGAACGCTTGTGCGGTGTATTCATCACATGACGTATGCCCACGAATGCTTGTGCGACATACTCACATAATATCAAGACTATTATGATACACACATTGCATCCATTAATCATTTGTTCCAATATTTATTTAGGTTTCAAAAATATATTTCAAAATTATTTCATAAAACAAGAGTTCGCAAACATAGCTTTCTTTCGCAAAACACCATCATTTTCATAGAAGCATATAGCATGAAAACATACTGAATTTAACCATTCACACATTCATAATACAAAGTTAGTGATAAGAAGAACTCACCTCAAAAATAGGTGCTCCTCCTTCAGCCACACCCTCGAGTTTACTCTGGCCCTCGGGTTGCTAACACATAAAGTCGATAGGAACTCAACTTCGTCAACTAAGGTAGTACATGCATGATTATGCAAGTGAGATATTTTTATTCCTAAATATATCACTTTTAATCACTCTTGGTAGCCTTAGGGTCCCCAAGATCCCTAACTTGTGTTTAGGTTGTTATATTTTCTTAAAACCTTCTTGAATCATGTTTTTCATCATTTCTAAATTCTGTCTCACCCGTTTGAAATTCGTTTTAAAGTATTATATATTCTCTAAATATTTTGGAAATATTACAGAGGCTATAATATGATGTTAGATACATTTTGCATGAATAACCCAAGAGCCAGATCTTAACAGAAAGGGCTTGTAAAATTCTTGAGGAAGGATCTGTCAAAAAACGTCATTGTTTCAAAGTATTCCTTTTTTCTCATAATACGTCCGATGAAAATGAGTTTTATCAATTTTTGGTGAAACTAGACCCTTATACCTGTCTTTTCATATATGGATAATATCTAGGAAATATTTCTAAAATTTACTAAAATTCCTGAAATTGGACTATTTTTCTACGATCCCGACGCAGAATATTCAAAAATTCTATAGGGGTTTAAAAATACATTTTTGGATCCAAACAAAAATTACACATGTTCATGACATGTTAAGATAGCTCTTTCCAAAATAAGTTTTCATTTAATCTCTGTTTGGATGCACGAAAAATCCTAAATGAAGTTTTAGTCCACTGTTCTATCCTTTTCATGAGGTTCCTTACTTCCCTTTTCTTTTCTACCCTCTTACCCATGAAATAATTATTTTTATCCAACTTAAGATTACTTTATATGTTATGTTATCCATTTGTATTAATTTTTTCATAGGTCTCAACTTATTACTTCATCGTGATCTCAAATCAAAAAAGTTCATCTTTCTTAGATTCAAGATCCTTCTTATGTGTTCTTCCATGTTCTTATCTTGTTTTTTATTTCAAGAGGGATAAGAGGTGTGAGATGATTTTATAACTTTGAAAGAAAGATTTAAGAACTTCTTACTTGATAATTTCTTCGTTGAGGGATGGAGGAACTATGCTTCAAGTTCCTCCTTCTCTTCTTTATCCTTTCTTCATTTCCTTCCTTTTCTTCATTCTTTTTTCTTTCTTCTTCTTCTTTTATTTATCTCCTCTCTTTCCGCTAGGCTCCACCGAATTTATCGAGAGAAGGGGAGATTGACAAATGAATTTTTTTGTTGGGAGAAGACTCCTATTTATAGTAAAATTTTAGAGTAAAAATACTATTTTACCGTTCATTTAATCTCAACTCAATTCCAAGTTAGTTACTTAGTTCTTCTAGTTTGGTTGAAAAACTTTTAATTTTTTTTCTTTTAATCACATCAAGCATATCTCATCAAGATCTTCTTCCATGTGTATTTTCACAATTCATTAAAGACTTTGGGAGACTTGATGGGAGGAAAAACTATTTTTCGAAGGAAACTCTATACTTCCATCTTTTTATGTTTCTCACATTTTCTTTTTTTTATTCAACAAAAGGTCACATCACTCCCCCCTCATGGGAGGAGCAGGCCAAGGGGTTTAAATATATATATATATATATATATTTATTTATTTATTTATTTATTTTATAGTTTTTATGAGAATTAAAATAGGTTTGGGCCAAATTTAATTTTTTGGGATCAAATTTTTACCTTTTGGGCCTATCTTTACTTTGGGCTTGCAATTTAATTTGTTGGGCCACAAATAAAATAATTGGGCTCAAATATTTATATATATTGGGCCCTCATAATGTTTGGTACAAAACTTTAATTTATTTTTTTATTGGGCTTCTCCTAAATTTGGGTCTCAACTAGGTATTTTACAATTTATTTTTCATGAACTCTTAATTGGGTTTTTTGGTTCATGATTTTATTGGGCCCTTATAGTTGGGCTTAGCCTTATTTTCTACCCAAATATTTATTTAAGTTTTTGAGTTTTACGAGTTTCTAGCCCTTACTTGAGCCCATTTTGATTTTCTGCACTTTTTTCAGTCTTTCGAAAGACTTTCCAACTTGAACTATTAAAATTTTCTAGTTCTAAATTATTTGGACTCTTTTTATCCATTTCACCTTTTTAAGTTTATCCCATTTCATTTTTTATGCATTTATCCCTTTGTTACTAGGATTTGCGTGCCACTCCTCAAGACTTAATATTTTTATTCTATGTTTAGTACTTAAGAATTGTGTTGTGAAAAGTGAGGTGTCACACCGACGATACAATTACCTCCATCACGACTCACTACAATAGAGTGGCGAATAAGAGGGTCACTCTTTATCACCGGTAGTAGGTGCTAGCAACTCGAGCCTAGCTCGTAAAGCCTTCAAGGCATCAACTCAGCATAACCGCAACAACTCGGACAAAGACTGCAATAACTCGGGATGGTTACTGTGATGTCTCAGTTTTCACAATACAAATCTTAAGCACCAAATCAAGAATAAAGGCGTTACGCCTTGAGGAATCACATTCGAACCCTATGAACAAAGGGATAAATGCATGGAATATGGAATAGGATAAAGCTAGAAATATGCAATTGATAAAAAGAATTCAAATAAATTTGGAACAAAGAGATTTTGAAACGTTCAAGTTAGAAATCCCTACGAAAGGCGAAAAATGCGCAGAAAATAAAAACAGGCCAAAATAAGGCCCAGGAACTCCTAAAGCCTAAAACTTTAAATAATAACTTGAGTAGAGAATGAGGTTAAGCCCAACTATAAGGGATCAATATAATCATAAACCAAAGAACTTAATTGAGAGTTCAAAAGAAGGAAAGTTACGGAAGACCTAAATGAGACCCAAACTTTGAGGAGCCCAATAGAAAATTTTAACTAGGGCTTTGGGCCAAATATTATGGGAGCCCAATATAATTAATTTTTTAGCCCAATTAGTTTATTTATGGCCCAATTGATTTAATTACAAGCTCAAACAAAAGTTAGGCCCAAAACATAAAATTTGGCTCAAAACTTTAATAATTGGCCCAAAACCCATTCTAATTCTCATAAATAATTAAAATAAAAATAAAATA
>JAUTBS010347313.1:0-10570 GCA_032361285.1 Aequorea victoria | reverse complement strand
ACAAAACATTAAACGAGGCTAAAGAACTACATAGAACTACCAAACGGTCCCTTAATCCATTTAATAATTCACATGTGTGTTTCTGGTGTAAAATTAATCTTCAATTAATTTAATTTATTTTTTAAACTGATGACCAAACAGGGCCTAAGTATTAGAATTAATTTTAAAAAATTTCTTCAATTTACTCAGTCAATGAGTCGACACAAAAGGCCTCTGTGTCGACCCAAACAGGTCAAAGGCAAGAGTGAGTCGACACCACAGAGCTGTGTGTCGACTCAAGGTGGTAGGTGGTCACGGCATACCCTGTGAGTCGATACACAGGGGCTGTGAGTCGACCCAAACCCTCCAGGTTGGTCATGAGTCGACACCACAGGGCTGTGGGTCGACCCAACGTGGTCTGACAAGGCATCACAAAGGCCGTGGGTCAACTCATAGGGTCTGTGAGTCGACCCAAGGTGGTCTCAAGTGTCAAGGGTCGATGTCAAGAGGTTAGTGTCGACCCTTAGGCACAAAAGGAGCTTTGTGAGTTGACACACAGAGGTTGTGAGTCGACTCATAGAGCATACAGAGGCATTGGGTCGACTCAACATGGGTGTGAGTCGACACCAAAGGTGCAAGGGTCTCGGCAAGGTCTCATGAGTCGGCCCAAAAGGGTCTTGTGTTGACTAAAGGCAAGGCAGACTCCATGAGTCGACACCAAAGCACGGGAGCATCCTCCTACGTCACTTGGGTCGACTCACCCATGGTGTGAGTCGACCCAAAAGCTCACAGCAGCCATTAATGGCGCTGAAGCTTGGATTTTTCTTGATTTTCTTCTCTATTTTTTCACTTTAATTATTATTTATAATGTTTTATGATGTTTTAGGGTGATCTAGACATATCACATTAGTTGATTACATCATATTTTAATATAATTATTTTTTGGTTGTTTCAAACAACATATATATATCTATTATATAAAATATAAATATATTTTATGTTGTATATTTATATATTTTGATTCCACATGCTTCGATCTATGGTTCTAAGGATTTAATATGATATTCATATTTTATTTACATGCTTGGGTGATCTGATTTTTAACTAATCAATTGTTCTACGATATAATGATATAATATATATACATATACGTTTTACAGGTGAACAACTGAAATAGATGGATTAGTCTCACCTCGAATCACCGATGGTGATTGAGACCTCGGTGATGACGATAATGATGATGGTGATTTTAGTGATCAGTGGTGATGGTGATGCACGACTATGATAACCAGAGAATGGTGGTGGGCAGAGGGCAGCGACTGGAACAGGGATTCGTGAGTGAAAGAAAGAGCAAAATAGAATTATGAGATTTGAGCGAATAGAGCGTGAAGAGAGAATAAATCCCATTTAAAATGGGAGAAAATTCATAAGATCAGGGATTTCTCTGATCTCCCTCCTCAATTCTCTGACCTTCCCCAACCAACCCCACATTTTAAGGAGGGATAGCTGACCTTTTCCAACAAGACTGTCACAACTGCCATCCACAGATCTCATTTTCTTTAATTTATTTTTTTATTCATTCCTCCTTAATTAATAACTAATACAAGTTAATTCAATTTAAGTGTAATTAGTTTTTAATTAACTTAATAATTCAAAACTTATTCTATCACTTCATTAAATCTTATATTTATTTAATTAATTAATTTGTTAATTAATTAAATAATTCATTGAATTAATAATTGTTTTAAAATTTCTAAATTTTACCGAGTTTTACATGAGGGTGTGAGAAGATCTTAGTACTTGGAAGAGAGTTTTAAGAACTTTTACTTGTGGGTTAAGTGTTGTAGATTAGAGGACTTAGATTAGTTCCTCCTTTCCTTCTTCGTCCTTTCTTCCTTCGTCTTTTTCTTCTTTCTTCTTTCTTCTTTCTTCTTTCTTCCTTCCCACTTTCCCCTTGCTTGCACTGAATTTTAGAGAGGGGGGAGGGAGCTCAAATGAAATTTTGTAAAAGGGAATGTTTATATTTATAGGCAAAGACTTGGGTGTTAAAAGACACTTTTTGCTCTGCATTTGGTTAGCATTTAGTTTGCATCAAACCAATTACCTTATTTTTTCGGTAATTGACACCAATTACCTTATAGCTAGGGTTTAGTTTACATAGTTAGGTTGAGTCCTAACCATAGATGACTTAGTGCCATGATTGGAAGAGATGAGTTAAAAGAAGAATCTTCCAGAACTTATTTTCATCATTCATTTTTTTTGTATAATTAAATGTTTATAAAAAAAAAAGATTTATATGAATACAAGGGGCATACCCCATGAATTTACAAACCATTCCCAATTAAGGGATTGCTACTCTCTTTAACAATGAAAACCAAATCCCCCACATCACGCGGGTTGGGAAACTATTTTCTCTATTCTAAACCCATCCTTCCACACAAATAGCTCCACAAGGAGCTACTCGCAGACCTAACAACAAGAAGATTAACTAGCCTTACACAACCCGTATAGGTAGGTACAATCAACGCCTATCCTACTAAAAGCACAAAGATCAACACATGGAAAACAATGAATGAGTTCGGATCAGAAGAAACATTGCCTCGCACCAACACAGCCTATCCACACATGAATGCCCAGAGAGAAACCTTCAAAAGACTAGAGAAAAAATTGTAGGCCATCCACAGGAAGCTCGACACCTTAGGTAAGCGACACACTCCCTCATAACTGTGAATATCAAAGCCACTTGGCTAAAGTTATGAGCGGGGGAATGGAGGAAAAGATTAGGCACCCAGAAAAACACGAGAGACGGCCCTCGATCACAGCTCAGTCATATGGAAGAGACTTAGAGGGAACATAGCAGATAGGATGGAACCAAGGCAACCGAGGGACCCCCCGACATAAGGCAAAACCCACGAGAACTGCACTCCCAATGGTCAAAGGTGGATGAAATGCCTAATTGAGCCCAAAAGGCAAATGGAGTGATAAGAGCAGGATCAGCTCCAGAGAGGACTCCAGATCATTGAGGGCTTAGACCACCACCAAGGGAAAGCCTACTAAACCCTTTCTGCCATCGGATCTAAGCACAACCACAACATCGGCATATAGACCACCAAAACTGCCTACAATAGGAAATACTCAAGCTACCTTCGACATTGGACATAGAGGCGATATAGCTCCTCAAAGTGCTCAAGGATAGAGGTGGCTGGAAGCCCTCTCCCCACCCTGCTAAACCGTATAAGAAAAGATAGCCCCAAATAACTGGATCGAAGAAAGCTAGGCTAGCACATACACACATAGTGCTTCTCGAGCAACCTTCGTTATCAGTCCTAACAACACGGCCTAACAAGCGCCAAGATTAGAAGACCTTAGCCGTGCCTAAGCTCCAGAATAGCAAACACCGCATGAACCCAGTCAAACCAGGTAACCAAGAACCCACCCATAGAAGATAGCCTTAAAAAAATAGGACGCACACAAGACAAGGATGGATGGAACCCCTGACCATGCCCAACAGGAAGATAATGTGAACACCGACAGGACTAGCCCATGAGATAAACCTTGGACCATCGAGGGCTTAGACCATCACCAAGAAAAAACCTTCCAAGCCTCCCCTGCCATCGGATCCTGCCACAACGACCACATCTACGTGCAATACCAAGACACCTCCAACAGGAAAGAACCAAGCCACCTTCGACATAAGCAACAGGAAAAATACTAAAAAAAACACCAAGATTAACAGAGGGGCACCAAAGCACAAAATGCAATCAACAAGGCAGTGGGGGACCCACCCACAAAAGACGAACCTTAACAGAATAGCATGCTCAATGGTTAAAGATGGATGGAACCCCTAACTGAGCCCAAAAAGGAGATTGAGCGAAAAAGGCAGAATTTGCCCCATAGGAGGACTCCGGAACAACAAGAGCTTAGACCACCACTAGGCCCAAGCCTAAAAAAGCCTCATAGCCAACGAATCCTGACACAGACACAACATTTTCATGCAACCATCAAAGACGCCGACATAAAGAAAGACAAAAGCAGCCTTCGCCAAAGGAACCGAGAAACGAGGTAGCCGGGGAGCCACCCACAGAAGACCAACTACATCAGAACCACATGCCCAACGGACAAAGATGGATGGAACCCCTGATCGAGCCCAAAAGGGAGAAGGAGCGATAAAGGAAGAATTTGCCCCAACGGACATCGAGAGCTTAGACCACCACCAAACCAAAGCCTACCAAATCCTCACAGCCATCGGATCCTAGCCCAACCACTTCATTGGCATGCAGCCCTATAAAGATGCCAACAACAAATAACACCCAAACAACCATCAATATTAAAACCCAGTGCGAAACAAAGCCATCGAAACCTCACCCACAAGAGCAAACTCAAAAAAATTGCTCGCCCATACGACAGGGGTGAATGGAACCCCTATCCGAGCCCAAGCAAAGGGGGGAGAGAGTGAAAGGGTAGGACCAGCTCCAGAGAACCCCGAAACAAAAAGGGCTAAGACCACCACTAGGCCAAAGCCTACTAGGCCCTCATAGCCACCCGATCCTGAGCAGACACCCTAACAACAGAACAGAGAACTAAGAGACCAATAGAGATAAGGAACAAGCAACCTTCAGACCAGATATGAAGGGGTGAAATGGGTCCTCCATCTAACTCAAGGGAAAGGGGTGGTTGGAACTCCTCTCCGTGCACTGCTAACACGTATCATAAAGGATAGTGCCAGAGAAACCCCAAACCAATGAAAGTCAGACCAATGTGTACGACAGAAGCTGTACCTCAGACAATCCTCATCGTTGGTCCTCACACCACAGCAAAATAGACATCGAGGTCCAAAGACCAAAGCAACACTAAAGCAACATAGGAGCCAAAAAACACCACCCACACATCGGCCTAACACCACCCACATGACCCAAGGAAAACCCATACTGAGCCTAGACAAGACCAAAGACCCAAAAGGAGCAGTCAAGCCAGCAAAAGGGGACCTCCAACGCCAAACTAACGTAGAGAACGGGCCCACCGAATATACAAAATTCAGAAAAAATACCCAACTAAGTGGTCTACCTCAACTCTCTAGTCAAAGACATTAACCATCCATAGACAGAATGATTTGAGCATTATAATCCTCTGCATTTAGCAGTAACTTTTGAGCCAGAGGGAGGGCTCATCATAGCTGGTTCACTGTAGATAGCACAGTCTGCAACAAGAGACTGCCACCCTTAGGTAAAACCCTCATGTCTATGACTACTAAACTGCAGGGGCACAAAGCACCAACTTATCAGACTGAAACCCATCATCATCCATCAGACGCCTAGGCCACGCTCAGCCAGCGCGTGTCCCACACTTTGTCTGCCACATCCATCTTCAAATACCTACCACCAGTTCATCACTATCCACCATGGAAGACCAGCTTGATTTAGAAAATTGAACTGAAGAGAGCCTCTGCATCACGCCGGCCACCAGCGTAGAGGATCAGAAAAACCCTATTGTAACCAGTCAAAGAGGAACTGAAATCAAACCACCACCGCTAGGCCATCGTAGGGATGGCCTCCATCTTCATCATCTACCTGAGCTGAAGCAATGACATCTTACAGTACCACCACCAGTCAACATAGCTCTGCCGTGACCATACACTAAGCTCCATGACATTGAACTAGAAGTGCAATGTCGCCATGGATTCGGCAGAACAAACTAAAATGCCATGGATTTGACGTAACTCACGAACGCAAGCTATAGAACTAGCACCCACCGAAGCTCATCCCAATGGCTACTCACCAGACAATGGCCAAACTGCCGAGACATCATTTAGCCCAGGAATCACCTTTGTCGATCTATCATCAATATCAACCCAGAACCACCATAGCACACTCACACAAACATATAATGCCAGATCATAAAACCCACAAGAAACTTCAAATAAACCATGGCATCCTCGGTATCTCTCCATCACCACCGTTTAATAGGGAAACACAGCTCCACCACTAACCCTAGCTCCAAGCTAAACTAGAATAGAGGACCTTGAGCTTTGTCCTCTAATCGACACAAAGTGCTTCAGTAACACCAATCTGGTTTGAAACCAGAGCAAGACCCATCTCCGATATTTACAAAACCCAACTACAAAGGAGACTTACTTCCGTAACCGACAATAAGATCTTATTAATCTTCAATCAAACATTCTGGACCCACCATGGGACTTCGATGAGAAACTAGAACACCATGGATGCCCAGGGGAGAGCCTTATCTAGAGAGAGAAGCTCTCCCCCAGCCCTTCCTTGCCATTTTATTTCCATCATTCATTTCCCCATTATATGACATTTTTTCTTTTTCTTTATTTTCAATAATGATCATATCAACTTTCTGTCCAATAACCAACTTGGGTCGCATCATATCAAATCTAACATTGACCAAGTTTTGGTGAATGAAGCCTGGATGACCATGTTTCCTCAAACTAGTGCTAACTTCCTGGCCCTGGGGTCTCGATTCATTCCCCGATCGAGGTGGTGCACAACTTTGAGGTGTCTCGGGCTAGGAAACCTTTTAAATATTTTGATTTTTGGGCAGACCATGCCAACTTTTTGCCCATCGTTCGAGATGCTAGGAGTACCCAGTTGGTGGGTTCCCTTATGTTTGTGGTGAATAAGAAGCTGAAGCTTGTTAAGGAGGGGATTAAATGCCTTAATAGAAGGCATTATAGTAACATTGACAGTCTGGTGCACGCTCAGAAAGTGATCCTTGAGGACCTCCAGTGCTTGTTGGATAGTCACCCTTCGGATGCAGGCTTGATTTCTAAGGAAAAGAAGGCGGCCAAGCTCTATGGTGACTTATCCAGAGCCGAAGAGAGCTTGCTTAGGCAAAAGTCTCGTATCCAATGGTTGAATCTTGGTGACCAAAACTCGAAGTTCTTTTTCCGGTCGATTAACCTCCAAAGAAACAAATCTAGGATTTTTTCTTTGGTTTTTTCGGATGGGACGAGATTTGAGGATAGAGAGGCTATTAGTGATCACATTTTTTGTTATTATGAGGACCTCCTAGGGCACGTGCATGATGGTCCATGCCCTTCTTGTTGGGAGATTGACCAATTTGTTGTTAGGTGGATTTCTGAGGAGCAGGCCTTTGATTTGGATAGAGAGGTGTCTTCTCAAGAGATTCGGGAGGCCTTCTGGTCCATTAAGTCCAATAAGGCTCTGGGCCCGTATGGTTTTTCTGTGGGTTTCATTAGAAGTGCTTGGTCGGTTGTGGGTCAGGATGTTATTGTGACTGTTAAATCATTTTTTGACGAAGGGTTTATGCTTAAGGAAGTGAATACTACCCTGGTGGCCCTTATTCATAACGTGCCTAACCCTTCTTCTATCTAGGAGTTCCGGCCTGTGTCTTGTTGTAATACGATTTACAAATGCATATCTAAGATCATTGCCAATAGGGTGAAAAGGGTGTTGCATGTCCTCATTGGCCCCTCTCAGTCAGCTTTCATGAAGGGCCTCCGTATCTCGGATAACATTCTTCTTTCTCAAGAATTGCTTTGTGATTACCATAAGGCTAGTCATGGCCCTCATTGTGCTCTAAAGGATGATATTATGAAAGCATACGATAACGTTAGATGGGATTTTATGATTGAGGTGTTGAGCAGTATGTGTTTTCCTTCGCATATGATTTCCTGTATCTCTCAGTGGTTGATGACCCCGTCCTTTTCGATATGCATAAATAGGGAGTTACATGGGTTCTTTAAGGGTAAGAATGGGCTATAGCAAGGGGATCCGTTATCCCCGTACCTGTTTGTGATGGCCATGGAAGTCTTATCAGGCATGTTCTATACGGCTTCCCTCTAAAGGGAGTTTAAATTCCATTGGCGTTGTGGTCTGAACAAGATTGTGAATCTATGGTTTGCAGACGATCTTATGATTTTCCTCAAGGCGGATGTTAAGTCGGCTTGTATTGTTCAAGGAGTGTTGAGGGATTTTTAGAGGATCTCTGGTCTTGCTCCTAACCCCCAAAAGAGTAATGTTTTCTTTTCCGGGGTGGATGATGGTGTCAAAAGGGGCGTTTTGAGTATTTTAGGGTTTGTGGAGGGCTCTCTTCCTGTTAGATACATGGGGGTTCCGTTGATTACTTCTAAGTTATCTTACAAGGAGTGTAAACCCCTCTTTGATAGAATTTCCAGACGTATCTCGTCGTGGGAAAATAAAGTTTTATCCTTTGAGGGGAGAGTTCAGTTGGTTACCTCCATTGTCTTTTCTATGCAGGTCTTTTGGTCTTCTATCTTCATTATCCCTAAAAACGTTTCTAGGTAGATTGAAGGTCTTATGAGAGGTTTTTTATGGAGCGGGGGTGAGATGAAGTCGTCTGGGTCGAAGTTGTCATGGGCTGAGGTCTGTGTGCCTAAGAGGGAAGAGGGCTTGGGTTTAAATCGTTTTCTACCTGGAACAAGGCAGCGGTTGCCAAGCATGTGGTTCTTGATTACCGGTGGGGAGAAGTCCCTTTGGTGTATGTCGGTGAAATCTAACTTGTTGAGGGGGAGATGGTTTTGGGCGCTTAAGATGCCGAGCTTGCCATCTTGGGCATGGAGGAAGATCCTCCAATTACGGACCCTGGTCAGGCCCTTGTTCAGGTACCAGATTGGCGATGGCCAAGACACATTCCTCTGGGATGACCCATGGCACCTGTGGGGCCCTATTGTTGAGCATAAGGGTAGTAGGATTGTGTATGACTCTGGTCTTAGTCGTCTTGCTAAGGTTAGTACTGTGGTGAATGGTAGGGAGTGGCTGTGGCCTTCAGCTCTATCCATTGACCTTGTTGAGCTTAAGAGGGCCATTCCAGTGGATCTCCGACTGGATGTTTCTAAGAAGGACCATGTTTTTTGGATGCCTAATGGGGATGGTGTTTATTCCATCAAGTCCCTTTGGAGCCATTTGAGGGAGTCTAGAGCTAGGGTCCCTTGGTTCTCTTTGGTCTGGGGTAGGAAACATATCCCTAGGTTTAGCTTTTTCCTTTGGGTTGCGATTCAGCATAGGCTTTATACGGGGGACCGTCTCTAGTCCTTTGGGTTGGGATCGTCCTTTCCGTGTGTATTGTGTTCTTGCCACGAGAAATCCCATGACCATCTATTCTTCCAATGCCCGTTATCTCGGGCCGTGTGGGGTAATGTTTTGTCCAAATGCGGGTTCTCGACCATGATGCCTTCTTGGAAGGAGTGGGTGTCTCTGTTTGTCGGCCTTTGTGGGGGGAAATCACTTAGGTGCTGTGTCTTGAGGGTGGAGTTCTCGACCACCCTACAAGGGTTGGCCGGAGGTGTTGAGGAAGTTCCAGAATTCCTACAAGGGTTGGCCGGAGGTGTTGAGGAATATTCTAAACACGGTCTTAGACCGTTTGTCCCCGGTTGAGAGCTTTCCATTATCGGAGGCCAATAGGAAGATTATTCATGACTGGGAGTTGTATTGATCTTTGTTTACCCTTGTGTACTAACCTATTAATTTTTTAGCTGTGTTAGCTGGTGCAGGCCCCAGTTTTTCCTCATTCAGGTTGGTTTGGTTCTTTATCTTATGTATTATTTATGCTTCCAACTGTTGGACTCGGCCTAGGAGGAAGAGGGCTAAGGCCCAGTGAAGGGGCTGGTTGGTGGCTTTCGGATTCAAAGCAGTTTTGTCTCTGCCATTTTCTATTCTTTGGTCTTGGCTGCTATTGTTGGGATGTTTTCTTAGCTGTTCTTGTCTTGCTGTTTGCTATTCTATTGGGTGTGTGTTCCTATTTTGTTTTGTTGCTGCTGATCATGTATGTGCCTTTGCTGCTGTTGTTTGTCCGTTGCTTGCTCCTGTTACTACTGGGTGGTAGGCAATCGATGCCAGCTTCTGTTTGCTGCTCTGTTCGACCCTTGCTGCTGCTTTCCTCACAGCTGCTCAAGCTGATCGGTTTCCTCTACTATTGTGCTTCGTATCTGGGTTGGCATCTTTTCTTCTTTTGATTCATATCCTCGTCATTAAGGGATGTGGTTTCGGTTAGCTTTTTGGGGTTGGTGTCCTTTGTCCCCTTTGTTGCTTTTCTTTGGCTGTTTTTTGGTTTTTTTGGCTGTTTTAGTGTTTGGTTGGTGGTTTCTTCTGTATTTATGTTTTTTGCTTTTGGTTGTTGCCTAGCCTTGGGGGTTGTCCTTGGCATGTTGGTTGGTGTTCTCTTTTGGTTTTTGATTCCGCTGTGCTACTGCTGGCTTGGCTATGTGCTGCTCAGCCAGTCTGCTCCTTTTGGCATGCTGCATCGCTTCTTATCTTAGTTGGGCTGTTGCTAGTTTGTCCTTTGTTGCTGTTCCTTTTTTCCCTCTGGTGTTGTTACGTGGCTTTACCCCATTTGCTACTGCTGAATGTCCTTGTCCTCGGCTGGTTTGTCTTAGCCTCTGCTGTGGTTTGTCCTCGACTGCTGTTGGTGGTTTCTATTTTGGCTTTTGATAGTTTTTGGGTCTTTGCTTCTTCTGAGGAGCAGCTGCTGCTTGGGTGTCTCTGGGTGCCGAACCCCCACAAAGAGCAAATCAACAGAGCCGAACACCCTCAGACAAAGATGGATGGAACCTCTGACTGAGTCACGAAGAGAAGGAGTACAAAGAGCAGGA
>JAUTBS010347312.1:0-17754 GCA_032361285.1 Aequorea victoria | reverse complement strand
GTTGTAAGTACCTGGGGTATGCCCCTTGTATTCTTGTATCTTTTTTCATTTATACACACTTAATTATCCAAAAAAAAGAAAGGAGTGAGTCGATGTCCTTCAGGATCTTCACGCACGTAATGAAGCGAGCCTCAAAAGTCGAGGCCAACTCAGCCCAACTGTTGATGGATGCTGCCGGGAGCCTTTCGAACCATTTCAAGCACTTTTGCCAAGGCTGGAAGGCAAAAATTTGCACATGAGCAAGTCGTTCCCGCTTCACAATGTCATCATTTGTCGATAATGACTGATGTGGGAGTTGGGGTCCGTCCTTCCATCATAAGATGTAAACCTTGGTAAGGAGAAGCCTCTTGTCGGCACAAGGGGCTCTATTCTGTCCAAGAATGTCGTGGTGAGGAACTTGTGAGCCACTACGGGGGAGATCGACCCAGGTGTCATACCATTAGGCCGTGGTGTCTGTACGCTAGGCTTAGTCCTTCTGTCATCTTGTTTCGGCGCTGGACATCTTGGTGTCATAGAATAATGGCTCCGCTTTGCTCCTCTTTCTCTTTCACCGCGCCTCCTATCTTTACTCGCCGCTTTTACCATTCTCCTCATGAGAATATCCCTTAAATCAGGGCCACGTTGGGATGAGCAGGTATCACTCATCTCTCGGTTAATGCTTTTAGTAGGAGGGACATAGCACTCCCTTCACCACTCCTAGCGTGATCCCTGGACACCCACGCTGCTGCATTGCATGCCATCCCTAGGGCCGGCGTGAGGCTCCTCCTTGCTGTAGGTGGTGGATCTTTCTTGTATGACCCTGTTCTCCGTTTGCTTATCATTCTCTCATCCTCGGGGTTTCTTCCTTGGCTCTTTGCCTTGAGGGTCGCTCTTAACTGAGCGATCTCTTCCCTCATGGCTTTGAACATGGCCTCTTGGTCCAGATCGCCCTCCAGTTGCCTTGGACTTTGATAGATGGGCCTCTTACCCTGCTGCTTATCATTTCTTCTCGTGGTAATCTTATCAACCATGCTGTGCTCTCGGTCAGATCCATCATCACGCCCTCCTGAGTTTTCCTTGGAAAGGGATGCCATGAACAGTGGTTAGACTTTTTCAGTGAGTTTCTCACATACAGGGCCAAATGTACAGGAGAGAATCCGTAGGTGTGAATGATAGACTAGAAACCTTCACTGGGCCACTCTAAGTCCCTTATGGTAGACCTACAAGAGAACACACGTTATCTACCCGGCGGGGATGTCGCCGGAAGCCCCTCCGGTGGTAAAGTCAGTATTGGAATCTAGAGAGAAGTTGAGGGAGCAGAGAGAAGCAAGGACCAATGTGTGTAAGAATATTACGGTTTAGAGACCATATGGCATACCTCGTTCTGTGTCCAGGTCTATCCTTATATAGGCTGACATTTTGGAATGATCGACAGAAGATCTTCGCTCAAACCTTGTGTTAGTCCCATTTTGGCAAGTGCGACATCTGCACCGAAATTAATGGTAGGGCACGCTACTGTCTTGTTAGAAATGTGCAGAGCATTAATGGGCATTAATGGTGATTGTCTCGACCATACGAGCCTCGGCCAGATTACTTAGTTTTGGACAGTAAGGGCCGTGCCCCGGAGGCTCGGCTTTAACCTTGGCTAATGTTGCATTTTAATCCAGTGGTCGAGCGTACGTATCTTCGGCAAGCCCCCCTAAATCGGTTAAGTCCAATGGGCATCAGCGGTGAATCCCCCGAACTCGACTTGTGGGGTCGTCCCATCAAATGTTCGGCCCTGTCAATGATCTGTCCTTGGTCCAATGTCGTGTCTTGGCTTATTGGGCCAAACCATGGCGGGTTTGGCCCCCTCCTACTGTCTTGACCCACTGGCCCAGGCCGCTGCGAGTCTGGTCTCCTTCAGTGACCTTCCCAAATTTTGATTTGGTCATTTTTAATATTGTTGGAGAAGTGGAAGAGAGGGATTTCTAACGAGTGATTATAAAGGGATCTTAGGTAATTTGATGTATTCATAAACAAGCCAATGTTGGCTGGTTAGGAATGTTTTTTGGAATTATCAACTTTTTCCAGAATTTTGGCTTAATTTACACCTTGATTTAGCCATAATTAAAATAGGGGGTTTTCACGAAATTTTTAGTAAGTAATATGGTCTTTCTACAAAGATAACAATCAGGTTATTTGGAGTTTTGTGGAGGTCATGGTGATGGTTCAAACTTGGCTGTCCGAAACGGAAGATTATTGCTTCAGAATTTTGAAACTTTTTCTTAACTTTGGCTATGTTTTTCTCTTATATTCCAGCCATATCAAGGTCAAGTGCAAAGTATGAACGTTGTATTGTTTTGTGTACTCTAAACATAGAAATAAGAATTAGCTCAATCGGAGCTCTGTGGTGGTTGTAGTGGTCATCCAAACATGGGCTAGTTTTGGCATGCATGTGCAAATTTTGGCAGAGATAGATTCTTCAATTTTTTTCTTCCATCTTTGGAGCAGTGTTTCTATATGTTCTAGTAAAAATCCAAAGAAGCGTAAAAACTGAAAGTTATAGTACTATATAAGATCTTTCGAACAAATCAAAAATCAACTCAATCAGAGTTTTGTTGTGGCTGTGGTGGTGCTTGAAACGTCGTTGGTTTGGACATGCATATCATTTTCGGGGTTTGGACAGATTTGAAGACCAAACTTCGCCTCAGTTAATCAATCCAATCGGATTTACACAGAGGTCGTGCTGGTGGTTCGAACATGGTTGTCCAGTCATGCCTTTTAAAATTCTCGGTTGGGAAGATTCGATGATCTAACTTTGCGTTAATTACTCATCATTTTCTTTACAGAATTTGAAGAACTGTAAAACATGAAAGTTTTAGAACTACATGTGATATTTCCAAAGAATCAAGAATCAAATAGATTGGAGTCCTGAGTCATTGGCTGTGAGGTCGCAAAGGGGCCGGTTAGTGTTAATTCTACCGGATTTGCTAATTTGCAAAATTTGCAAATTTCGGCCAAAGTGGTAGTGCCGGTGTTGTTTGGCCATATTTAGAGGTTTGATGGGAGGTAGGAAGATGTTCAGAGGTGGTTTCATGATGAGAATCAATAAGCACCGTTAACGGATCCATTGCATGTTCCAGTTGGACCTATTACTAGACCAAGATCGAAGAAGATCGAAGAAGCACTTAATGGAATGATTCAAGAGATTTGAGCTGATTCTAAAACGGGGCATTCCAAGTTTGGCTCAAAGGAAGATGAAGGCGTAGTAAATTTAATCCAACCTGACTTGCCTATTTCAGACTTTCGTTAGGCGTGGAGGAACTGATGAACTTGCCTATTTCAGACTTTTCTTATGCTTGGAGGAACTGATTGACTTGCCTATTTCAGACTTTCCTTAGGCGTGGTGGAGCTGATTGCCGTGCCTATTTTAGACTTTCCTTAGGCATGGAGGAGATCATTGACCAGCCTATTTCAATTGGCTAATTTTTTTTGGGTAATTAAGTGTATAAATGAACAAAGAATTACAAGTTTACAAGGGACATACCCCAGGGACTTACAACACTTTTCCACCCCCACCCCCCGCATGACATTAGCAACTCTTTTCAATTGGCTGATTGACTTGCCTATTTCAGACTTTCCTTAGGCGTGGATGAGCTGCTAATGTCAGACCAAATCTTTCTTAATTATGTGTTTTTTTTTTATTTAGTTCTTTTATATTCTTTCCTATTTTGGAACCCAGTCTTCCTTTTACTTAGGGCTGGCGTGTAGGGTTTTAAAAAAGGGGGCTGATTAGTTTAATTTGCTGTAGTTTTATTCACAGCCGTATGTTTATAAATAAAGGCACTCATTGTACTAAAAAAGACATTGAATGATAACAACAAAAAGCGTGAGGCTTTCTTACTATCAAATTTAAAGAAATAAAAACCCTCGTCATTGGCAAAAACATAGCCCAAACAATCGTTATCCCAAAGTTTATGAGCAGTAGCACGAAGCAGAGGGACATGTTCACATCAAGGAAATAACCATCTAAACAAGTCTCCCACTCCTCTACCTCCACCAACTCCTTATCAATCTCCACCAAGGCAGGTAAATCCTTATCCCGTGGGGGAATATGATCCAGCTTTATAGAGCATTGAATCTTGTCCGTGATAAAGGAGGCCCATGACTTCCTATTTGGTTTTTCATCAGATAAAACATGAGGACTTTTGCTATCCACCTTCATATTTTGAACTACATCACCATCACTACTACCCTCCATGGACGAACCCCTCACCTTATTAACTTTCCTAGCAGTATATCTACCCCTACCCATATTGCTCCCTCGACAACGCCCATAAACAGAGGCCTTTGATCTAGGAACATCCCGAATTAATAGCCCAGTGTCGTCTCTATGAAAACCAACAGGAACCCTAGGTTTATACGCATCCACAGTAGCCTCAACCGGAGCGATATGAGAGTCCTCTATAGCTTTACCCTTTACACGATATAGTTCCTCTACTAACTGATGGGCTTAACCCTCTGCAATCTCTTTGTCATAACAAGCTGCTTCAAGGAGGAGAGAATCCTTATCAATCTCTTGACAACTCTCATAATCTTCAGAACAGTGGTCCTCACCTCCATTAGCACCCAAGACTAACCCTTGACGGATAGAACCCTTACTAACATCAGATTTGGGAACTAGGGGCTCAGACACCACAAGAAGAACACATTTCATGTGATCGAGCCTAGCCCTCACTACTTTGCAAAAAGCCCCAAAATCTGTGTTAGGACTAGAAGAAGCCCCAACTCTAAGGGTTTCTCCCTCCAATACTTTTTCCAAATGAGCTTGTGCAAGCTTAACTCTCTCCATAGCAATTTCACTGACAAAAACCTCACTGACCTTGCAACGGGGAGACCCCGAAGGGACCGTTGCCGGAAAGGACATGCCTGGAAAGCCTACGGCAGCGGAAATGTGAATATCAACCCTTCCAATCTTTGCATTGGAAAAGGGCTCCACAACTCGCATCTCCTGAGAACAAACTACAGAAACCCTAGAATTGCAAAGAGATTTGGCCATGGATTTCTTCAACATTTCAACGGAGTCCGTTGTGTCTTCGAGATCAGACCCAACATCATGCTCATCTAACGGTGCATGATCATGCTCGCTCAATGAATCTGAATCATCGACTGCCAAACCCACCCTTACATTCGACATCTCTCAGAAGGATTCAGGAACAAACCAGAAACTCACGTACGAAACCAGAATCACCCCCAAATTGCTCTTAGAGAACATCTCTCTAACGACTCTTTTTTGACCTTCTCCTAATTTTCTTCTTTTATTCCCTTGATTCTCTCCTTCAATCTCTCTCCTTGATTCTCTCTCTCTACCTTATATATATGTTATCTTATGTATATATCGGTAGAAAGGTATGAGGCAGCAGAGAGAGCAATTGATAAATTGAGAAAAAGAGATTGAGAATTTGGAGTGTTTCAAAATTGATGAGAATCTAGTACAGATGCTCAAATAAGGATCGTAGGCCACACTACGTTCTTTGAGATGTGCAATTGGGATTTACGTGAGAAGATTGTCGGGCCATCTCAACGATATTTGTTACAGTCACAGAAATCATCCTACCAGATCTCTTTAGGTATAAATTTTAATTCTGCAATTTTATATCTATTTTTGTATTTTCTTTCTATGCTTGTATATCGAGATCCCCAGGACCGAACACTGCCTTTTGTGGGGTGGTCCCCGATTGTCTTGTTTCCATCATTTTTGCTTTGTTTCCTTTGAGCCTTCTCCTGGTGTCTGAGCTGTGACTGGGGGCCGTCTCTCAGGTCTTTTTTGTGCCTTATCTTTTCCTCCATCTCATGGTTATGAGGGAGTGTGTCACTTTCCTGAGGTGTTGAGCTTGCTGTGGATGACTTGTGGTTTGTGCTTTGCTCCTTTGAACGTTCTTCTGTGTTTTCATGTGTGGTTAGGCTGTGTTGGTGCGAGACGGTGTTTCTTCTGATCCCATCTCGTTCTTTGTTTTCTTTATGTTGGTTTTTTCTTGGATGAACCCAATATATATGGGTTGTGTTAGGTGTGTTAATTTATGTTGCTCTGATATGCGTGTATGTCCTTGTGGGGCTCAGTCCCTAGTGCAAGGTTGGGTTTAGAATAGAAGAACTAATTTCCCCTGTCGCGTGATGCGGGGGGTTTGGTTTTGTTTATTTAGGAGAGTAGCAAACCCTTAATTGGGATTGATTTGTGAGTACCTGGGGTATGCCCCTTGTATTCATGTAATTTGTTCTTTTTTTTATACTCATTTAATTATTCAAAAAAGGGTCTTTTCTTTTTCTTTGTTCAAAAAAGCAAAGATCCTTTGCGAGATGTTGCCATCGCTTGGATCCTTGGAATCACAACATTTTTGGTATTTAGATTTCAGGTCTTGAGCAGAATCAGAAAGCTCAAGTTTATGATCTTCCTTAAGATCCTCTTTAGGATCAGATTCTTTGCTAGTGACATTCTCTTTAGGTTTACTGCATGACTCATCCCTTGGATACAGGAAACCTCGATTCCTCCAAGCAAGCCAATAAGTTACAAAGAAGGACTCAACATATTCACAGCTCTACAGACTTCAGTCTGAAGACCCATTGGTGACTCCCAAACTGACGCCTAATACGGGCCAAAAAGTAGTGAATCACAGATTGCAAGCCCATAATTTTTTGGTAAATACCCATAATGACTACCATAGTAGGATCAAGCAAATGGTAGATCATAGACCTGTCCCCAAAATATGCAAGCATTCACTCCATGGGCGTCAGCAAGCCATTTAGTCTGATCTTCACGATTATGGCAACGGATGAGGATACCGTGACAAAAGAAATTCTCGACACAGTAGTCCAGAATCTCTCGAGGGATAACCAATCCCATGTGATCAAACATCCACATTTGACATAAAGAAGACAAAAGGCAGTACAGTAACAAAATAGAAAGGAAAAGCATATATGTGAAGAAAAGTTCAAAAAGCACTTGAAGAAGTAAAGAGCTATTGCTAATGTCGCTAGCCTCCTCAGTCGTCATAGCATTTAGACCAAGAAGAGTTTCATCCAGAACCATGGGGTTAAGGTTACTGCTGTAGAACAATCGGTACACTGCGGGAAGAACTTGAACATCAGGCTAGGCCTACATCGGATGCAATAGGAAAGTAGAAACAAAAAAGAGGATGATGGCATTGAGCATGAAGTAGAGTTAACAGTCGTCATGGATGTCAACAAAGGTGAATCACTTCAGGAATCGATCCACCCTTAGCCTATGTTCGACTAGCCTAGGAGAGCTCTCCCCAAGGTCTCCCGAGGATGCTAGTAAGGAGTTCAATATGTTAGATTCTTGCGGAAAACCGCTTACGAATCTTAGATTAGATCATTAATACGGATTAATTTTAGATTACCCAGAGTTTAGAAATTACCTTCTGATTCTGGTAGGTTTGAATCAGTACTACAACTCCTCGGAACTTCCAATGTATGATCCGATTGCCCAATCAGCAAAAGTCTGGTGGGTGGTCACCGATCTAGCCGCTACCTCTTTCTCTCCTGACTAAAACCCTAGTCGTCGTCATCTACAATATGAGTTCTCTTAACCCTAATTCAAAATTAAGGCTCATATTTATAGAGAAATGAGAAGGACCTGATCTGCAATTATGGATTACAATGGGGACCCAATGATAATAATTAAATTGACTTCCAAAAGAATTAAGAAATTATATATCAACACTCCGTGATATATTTATAATTCTTTTAATTGTAATTAATTTCACTAAATAATTACAACTGCACTCTAATTTAATTATCTTAGATCATTACCATAATAGTCCTTTTTTGCCGAGTTATATTGAAAATAATATGATTCTCCGTGTTAAGTTTCTAATACCCGCTTAGTAAAATTTAATTACTAACAATTTAATTTTACTAACATCTACAATTCTTGATTACGAAATTCAACTTATTTGATATACTACCGGATTAGATTAATAATTCACTAATCAGGTTTACTGGTAGCAAGAAAACTTATGAATTTATCAAGGGAGTATTACAATCTAGAATTATTCTGAACACGGATTCCTCTGAAATATAACACTAATCATATTCTAATATTTTTTATCCAAACTGCAGGGTCTATTGAAATAATAAGATTAAATCTCGCCCGTAACTAATTCAAAGTAATAAAATATTAAAATACGTCAGCATTTAATATTTCTCGAGATTAAGAATCCATAAGCTCTCGAGAAAACGGTAAAATTATATAAGTCCAATCATATCAGTATATGAACTTTAATTTCGTCTTTGGTCCTGTTCAATACATTCCTAGTGTACCGAACACAATCTCCCTTGAATTATCGATCAAATTTCTGTGATTAAGATAAGTCACTGAGATTGTACTCGTAGCTATACCGATAGGATGTCAACCCTATCTGGGCTGTGAAATAATATAACTATATAAGAACTGAATTTCTGATCTTCTGTAAGTAAACCAAGCTCTACTTATCAGAATTCCTACTGTGCATAATTACCGACTTTTTGCATTTTAATTATAAATAATAAAAATATATTTTTTACAAACACATATATAAATGGTCTAAAATAATCCAAATATTATTAATAAAAATAATATAAAATATCTTACACTAGTTTTATATAAAAACCCTAACAATCTCCCACTTTTTATTAAAGCCATGTAGCCATATATCTCAAACCTAATCCCTCTACGTGACTATTGAAAGTCTTAGCGAGTAATTTCTTCGTAAAATGATCTACCAGGTTATCTACTAATACAATCTTGGTCACAACCACATCACCTATCTAAATGATCTCTCGAATCAGGTGATACTTATGCTCAATGTGTTTAGCCCATTTATGGGTCCTGAGTTTTTTCGAATCAGCAACCGTTCCGCTATTATCATAATAAAATGTAATAGCCGATTGCACTGAATGAAATATTCCCAAATCACCAAGGAAGTTCCTGAGCCATACTGCCTCTTTTGCTGCCTCAAAAGCGGCAACGTATTCAGCCTCCATGGTGGAATCAGCAATGTAAGACTGCTTGATGCTCCTCCAACTGATAGCTCTACCCCCAAGGTAAACACATATCAAGAGGTAGACTTTGTTTACTCTCTATCTAACTAAAAATCTAAGACAGTGTACACAATGGGCACACAAGACCCTCATCTTGGTAAATTAGCACATAATCTCTAGTTCTTTTTAGATACTTGAGAATGTGCTTTACCGTTGTCCAATATTCTTCGCCTGGATTAGACTAAAATCTGCTAACCATGCCAACAGAAAAATAAATATAAGGTCTAGTACATAGCATGGCAAACAAGAGATTTCTGATTTCTGAAGCATATGGATTATCTTTCATCATTTCTGTCTAATCAGGTGTTTTATGACACTGATCCTTAGATAGACTGATTCTATGCCTAAAAGGAATAAATTATTTTTTGGAATCATGCACGCTAAATCTGGCGAGAGCATTATCGATATAAAGTGCCTGGGATAAACCTAACGTCCTTTTACCCCGATCTCATATAAGCTTGATCCTAAGGATGTCACAGGCTTCTCCTAAGTCCTTCATATTGAACCATCTTGACAACCACACATTTACATTAGACAACGCTCCCACATCATTATCGATGAGAAGTATATCATCCACATAAAGTATAAAAAATATCACCACGCTTCTGTCAACTTTTCTGTACACAGACTTCATTCGAACATTGATAAAAACCAAAAGATTTGATTGTCTCATCAAACTGGATGTTCCAAGACCTGGATGCTTCCTTAAGTCAATAAATGGATCTTTTTTTCTTTGGGTAATTAAAATAGTATAAAAGGGAAAAAAATATTTATAGATTTACAAGGGACAATCCCCAGGCATAACAGCGACCCAAGATAACTACTATCTACCAAAATTAACAAAATACGACCTGAACAAGTAACAACCTTTGGCGAAGAAGACAACAAAATAAACAAGGAATCTCAACAAAAATAGCCCCTGTAGAAGCAAGGATCACCATGATCACTAGGAAGCAATATGAACTCCAAGATGCCAGCAATCACAATCCAAAAAAAAAAAAAGTCGTGGATAAATCCACAAGAAGCAATCCCATCCCAATAGCAGCTGGAGCATCAAC
This sequence comes from Aequorea victoria, assembly GCA_032361285.1. Classification (NCBI taxonomy): domain Eukaryota; kingdom Metazoa; phylum Cnidaria; class Hydrozoa; order Leptothecata; family Aequoreidae; genus Aequorea; species Aequorea victoria. The sequence continues at coordinate 7,636 of JAUTBS010347312.1, read as the reverse complement.
AGTATATCGGAAAACAATAGCAGAATGGGGCACAACAACAGCAGAAGGCAAGCCACCAACAATATGCAGCCATGCCATGGACAACCCCCATTGCTAGGCAAATTTAAGAACAAGATGAACTTAAACAGAACAGGTGATTCCCAAAAAAATAGACAAATCCATAACTATCAACAGCCTAGCCCGCAGCAGCACATCATCAGGACGCAACAGCACATCAGTATGGAACTAGATACAATTATCAAAAACATGGGCATGGCAGCAACAAGACACTGCCATCACTGAGGCCTAGGCTTTTTCTTAGGAGCCGTTAGTCTAGTCCTACAAAAAGAACCACAGAAGTAAGCAATAGGATAACAAAACAGACCTCATCTGTTTCTGGACATAGACAAGCAATTATTAATAACAAATGAAAGAGTGGAGCTATGTCAAGGATAACCCATAAACTGAGGGTATCACACAAAAAGGTCACTGCGAACTCTCCAACAGAACCCCAGTAGCCTTATTGGAACATAACAAAAACAAAATGACCAAAAAGGGAAAGTAGCCTCCAAATAGGCCTCCTTTACAGCATAACCTTTGTAGCCCCAAAAAAACACCTGAAAAGGGCACAAACTGGAGCATTAGTACACCAAAATAGAAATTACGAAATTTTACAATCATATTGGAGGGCCAAATTCTCAAGAGAATGGGGAAGAACAACGCTGGACGAGAAGCAGCCCCTGACACATTCTTCAACCTCCCGAAGAACAAGGTTGGGAGGCCTTTTCTTACCTTGGAACTTCCTAGCATTCCTTTCTTTCCAAATATAGTAAACAGACGCAGCACATGCTACACGGAGGATACAACTTCGAGGAGATTTGCCAACAGATGCTTTAGATAGGATAGCAACCCAGTCAAGCCACCTAGAGCATCGGGCGCTAAGACCACATTTCATGGCAACTTGATCCCAAATATAGCTAGCAAATGGGTAATTTAGAAAGAGGTGGTCGTGAGATTCCTCAACCCCAGAGCAGAGACTATATAGGAAGTCAGAGGCTAATCTAAAGGACCTGAGCCTATCACCCATACTGAGTCGGCCTCGAATGGCAAGCCATAACAGAAAGCTCAGCCGATACCATGGCGAACCATGGGACTTTAGCCTTAGGGGATCGAAGGAGATTCCAACAAGACCGAATAGAGAAGATCCTATCCAGGGAACCAAGCCATATATTACAGTCCTCCCTGAAGGCATCCAGATTTAAATCGGGAGGGATATCCCTTTGGAGCTCAATGAGGTCACTGAATAGAGCATGGGGCCATTTCCAATGGCCCCCGTCAATAATAGACTGAACCTTAGCTTGATTTGGAAGGCCAGAGTCATAAATGATTCGAGAGCCCCGTGACTCAACAATAGATCCCCACGGATGCCATGCATTGTACCATAGGAACGTGTTACATCCATTCCCAACCTGGTACTTAATGAAAGTCTTGACTAAAGGTCGTAATTGCAACAATTTCCTCCAGCACCAGGAGGCAGAGTAGGGGTTCTTAACACCCAGAAGCTCCTACCTTTTAAAAGATGAGATTTTACCCACATACACCAAATGGAGGTGATATCACTAGTGATCAAAAAACATAGGTGCTTTGACATCGCAGCTTTGTTCCAGATAACAAGAGATTTAATACCCAAGCCACCCTTTTGCTTAGGTAAACAAACCTCCTCCCATGCAACCTTTTTCATGGAACCTTTTTCATCTCAACACCACTTCACAAAAAGGCTCTCATCATACCTTCAATCTCCTTTAGCACCTTTTTGGGGATGATAAAGAGAGAAGATCAATAGACTTAAAAAATTGTGAACACATTAGGGGAGGGCTCCTCTCTAGTGAGCTCTCCCCTGGGTTCTGTATGGTCTTTCCGATGATTCCTCTGTTGTCTCTGTTGGTCTCATTGGGCGACTGGCAGAGATGTTTTTGGCCTTTTGATTGAAGCACAGGTGGTTTTCGTTACATGTGGGTGGTCGGTGTCTGACCCAGTTTTGGAAGCTGGTTCCGGCACCGATTGTCAATTCCGGTGATTTCTCGCTCGAGCGGTGAAGCTAGGTTTCTCACTCTAGAGGTGAAAGTTTTGTGCGAAATGAGGCAGAGATTCGAAGCTTTAATGACGGGCTCTCATGGAATTTTTTAAGTGTTTTTGGAATTTTTTAACTTTTTTAAGCTAGGTTTCTCACTCTAGAGGTGAAAGTTTTTAAGGTGTATCTTTTTTTTGTTATCTGTTAATTTTTTTTAATTTTATCCACCAGAAGTCATTGCAATGATTCTTGCTTCTAAGCCCTGGGTATGTTTGTTTTTTTGTATTGAGCCTTTTGAGTTTTGTTTCACAATGTTCATCTGTGGCCAGCGCCATGGTGTGCTTTTGGTTTCTGCGATTTGTAGTTGTCTCAACTTGAGTGGCGTTCGTTAATGACAGACCCAGTAGCTAAGTTTTAATTGGTCCTCGATGGATCATGGTTTTGGTTAGTTTGACGAATAGTTCTATTTTTACTGAGGGGAAGGTTGATGATGTTGTTTGCGAACCTCAGTAAGGATCTTTTGTGTATCTATTACGAAGCGGTATTCTATTGAGCCTCGTTGACCTTTTACATATTGGACGAAGAAGAAGGGATGGTGTATCTCAATGGTGGTTGGTGGTTGGTGGTAGTGCTCAACATTAATGCTCGGAGTTTGCTCGGAGTAAGTGCTAGGCGATAGTACTCGGCTGGTGGTAGTTTTGTATCTCGGCAGCAGTGCTCAGCATGAGTGCTTGGCATTGTCATCAATGGCTGTCGTGGTTAACGAGCGCTGCGTTTTATTCAGGTTTCGTTGATGAGAATGAAGAAAAGGCTCACGCGTTTATGGGGCGTTGAGTTAGGCATCTTCTGAGCTACTGCTCTCTGTAGTTTTGTGTGCTGTAGGGGTGTAGGCCTGCCTCTATCTATAATGTTGCTAATACAACTGGCATGGATATCAGACTTGCAGATATGGTGGACCTTTTGGTCCTTTTGGGGTTAGACCTTTGGGGTCTGTTTGTTTGGTTTTGGTTGCTGGTTTTTCCAGCATGTTATGGCGGTGGGTTTCTTAGTTGGTTTTACTTTTGTCAGATTGGTGGTTTTCCCTTTGGGGTTAGTTCCCCTCTTGGGGTTTTGTTTCTGTCCCCTCTAGGGTGTTTGGCTAGCAATAGGGTGGGTTTAGTTCTTCGGTTGCTATGGTACGGCTTGGTTTCTGTCCCTCGGGACTTTTTGTGTTATCCTTTTTGGATTTGGTTCTCCGTAAGCCTTATTGGGGTCTGGTTGTTCGACTGGCTTCAGGATGGATTTGGTTTCTTTGGTTGCTTTTGTACGGCTAGGGTTTCTGGAACCTGTTTGGCTGCTTGGATAGGACCGATGATAGAGTTTGCTTGAGGTGCATCTTGGTGCATATGCTGGCCTGGCTTCCTTCGATCTGGCTTGCTGGGGTTATCCCGTCTTTGTGACCTTTCAGGGTATAGTGAGAGGTTCCTGTCACCTCCCTCTGAGTGCCCTGGGGAACCCTTTCCCTCCTGTTTCCTTTGTTGATGGTTGTTTACGGCTTCCCGGCTAATGTCTTTTATTGGTAGATCTATTTGCCGTTGGTGTGGTGGGGTTTGGATCCGATGGCAAACAGGGTTTGGTAGGCTTCGGCTTGGTGGTGGTCTAAGCCCTTAATGTTTCAGAGTCTTCTCTCTGGGGCTGATCCTGCTCTTTTCACCCCTTCTCTTCGTGGCTCAGTCAGAGGTTCCACCCATCTTTGGCTGAGGGCGTGCGGTTCTGCTAATTTTTACTCTTTGTGGGGATTCAGCGACTCCATGGTTTTGCCCTATCTCCTTTGCTCCTCTCAGAGTTTTCACCCGGTGACTGAGCTTTACAGGTGGGCTGTCTCGATGGTTGTTGGGGCCTTATCTTTTCCTCTATCTCATATCGATAGCTGTTGATAGTCACAGTGATGAGGGAGTGGGTGCTTTCTAAAGGTTTCGATCTTGATGTGGATGGTTTGCGGCTGATGTTTGGTCCCTGCTGGGTTCTCTTCGTGTTGTTCTGAGCTAATAGGCTTTGGTTGTTGTTTGCGGCTTTGATTATTGTTTGGGTTTGGTTGGTGTTGTGCCCTCTCGTGGTTTGTTTTGTTCGACTGGCTTCAGGATGGATTTGGTTGCTTTTGTACGGCTAGTTTTTCCTGGCACCTATTTGGTTGCTTGGATTGGACCAATTGCGGAGTTTACTTGAGGTGCATCTTGGTGCACGTGTGGGCCTGGCTTCCATTGATCTGGCTTGCTGGGGCTGTCTTGTCTTTGTGACCTTTCAGGGTACAGCGAGGGGTTCCTATCACCTCCCTCCGAGAACCTTGGGGAACCCTTTCCCTCCTATTTCCTTTGTCGATGGTTGTTTGCGGCTCCCCTACTGATGGCTTTTGTTGGTAGATCTGTTTATCGCTGGTGTGGTGGGGCCTGGATCCGATGGCAGAAAGGGTTTGGTAGGCTTCGGCTTAGTGGTGATCTAAGCCCTTGATGTTCTAGAGGCCTCTCTCTGGGTCTGATCTTGATGTTTGCACTCCTTCTCTTCATGGCTCAGTCAGAGGTTCCATCCATCTCTGGCTAAGGGCATGCGGTTCTGCTAATTTTTTTGTTCTTTGTGGGGGTTTCAGCAGCACCATGGTTCAGTCCTACCGTCGTTGCTTCCCTCTGAGTTTCCTCCATGCGGCTGAGCTTTACAGGTGGGGCATCTTGATGGCTGTTGGGGCCTTATCTTTTCCTCCATCTCATATCGAATGGCTGTTGATAGTCACGGTGATGAGGGAGTGGGTGCTTTTCTATGGTCGCGAGCTTGATGTGGATGGCCTGTAGCAGGGGTTTTGTCATTGTTGGTTTCTCTCTGTGTTGGTTTGAGTTAATAGGATTTGCCTGTTGTTTTGCCTGCTCCTGGTGGGGCTTGTTTGGTGCTATCCTTGTGGGTGTTTGTCTTGGCCCATTTGGACTTGCTTTTTTTTTGGATGATGTGGTATTCTTGGGTTAGTGTCGAGGTGGTTTCCCCTTGTGGCTTTTGGTTGTTGTTGTTTGGGTTTGCCCTGGTGGGCATTTTCCCTTTGTTGTTTAGGTGTTATTGTAGAAGTTGTTTTCCCCCTCCCTCGTGTAATGCGGGAGGAGGGGGGTGGGGGAAGTTGTTATGAGTTGTAAGTTTCCTGGGGTATGCCCCTTGTAATCTTGTAATTCTGTATATTTTTTTATTTATACACTTACTTAATTATTCAAAAAAAAAAAGAGCATACCTGATGGTAGATGTTTTCTGTTCTTCATTCTGGTAGGAGAGGTAGAGACAATGAAGGGAGGTTTGAGAATAAAATAATATCAAACTAGTGTAGAGTTCTTCAATAACTGTGGCGAAGAACTATAGGACATTGTAGGTTGATGAAGAGGAATTGAAGAGGAAATTTGCAAGGTTCAATAGCTACTTTGGTCGGAATGGGAGTTTAATGAGTTTGTTGTAGTTCCTCTAACATTTCATAACTAGCGGTTATTTTTACAAATTTAACCCTCTTAACTGTTCAAAAAGAAAATACATTTAATATAAATATTAAATTATTTATAAGATTTTTTTTGATAGATAAGAATGTCACAAAAAAATTGACCAAAATCAAATATTTGCTTTTTTTTTTTTTGGGTAATTAAAATAGTATAAATAAACAAAATTACATAAATACAAGGGGCATTCCCCCGGCAATAACAAACAGCCTAAACTACCAACAAGCAAACACCACTAATTCTAGGAACAGAACCCCAAGAAAACAAGCTAGCCATAGTAAATAGATTGAAGAAGTTATTCTGTGAATAGTGAACTCCACATTAGTATGTTAACGTTGTGTTTAATTAATACATGTATGGTATTAGGGATAACTCGTGCCTAAGACACTCTTCAAGCATGGTATATGCGTTCGAATAATTGATTAGCTTTCAAGCCTTATTTTCTTAGACATAACTCGTGCCAGAAAACACTTACCATCATATCAAAAAACTATTAAAAGGAACCACATGCTGAAAGGTATAAACAAAAATAAAAAAAGGTTAAAAACGAAAGCAACTTATAAAGAAAGATCAGATAGCCTAAGAAAATTAAATTTTCAATAAAAAAAACATGAAAATAAAAGTATTTTAGTTAAAACTTAACAACAGAAACAACATGCAAAAAAGTGACCATCAACAAAAAAATTCATATACAAAATTTCCTCTATTAAACACCAAAATTTCAAAGCCACTAAAACTTAATATCTCTAGACTATACGCACAGAATAGAAATCTGAGAGAAAAATCGAAACTATTTAATATCTCTAGACTATAGATACATAGAAATCTTAGGAAAAGAAAACAACATCTCAGCCTATCGTCTACAACATTCCTCATTATGCTTTTCAGATATCAAACATTTTCTCTTTCAGCAAAATTTGAAGGGACATGCAAAAACCATCTTTAAGTGACAATGAGCAATGATATCAACACTCAACTGGAGAGTCATAATAGAACCTACTTGAATAAAAGATAAATGAATAAATACAGTTTCAAAAAATGAACTTCTCAAGAGGTACTCATTGGCCACTTTGTCCAGCCTTAAAGAACTATTAAACCCTCCTCCAGGATATCATCAGAAGCAATAGTTATTGATGGATCATGTTCAATATGGAAAATAAATGTACATCTCAAGTAAAGAAAAGAAGTCGAAGATGTTTATTTTTGTATGACAGTAAATAACACCATCAATAAATGCAATTACCCATAGTAATGTTTAAGAGGCAGAATGAATTTGCATTACCATATACTCTGTCAACAAATTCAAGCAAACCATCTGGTGCTCTTCTGTGAAAGAATCTACAAAGGATTGACATCATGTCAAGCAAATTACAATGCGGAGAAACTGCAAACAGAATTAATGCGCTGTTTGAATGCTGAGAAACTGATATAAAATAAAAGACAAATAAAACCAAAAATTTCAAAATTTTATTTTCAAACCCACCAAAAGAAAAAGAATTGCAGTACTTTTATTCTACTAAGCATAATATAGCTATTTGATTCAATTAGATTCAGTTAGACCCTGTGATTTTTATTTTACCTAAACAACAGGAAATACTCTGATCCTTCAAATATTTTTGCGTTTCTTTTCTTTTTTTAACATTCACAGCAACCAAACTGTGGGTATAAAGCTAATTAACAGTGATTTATAGTGCAATCTGGTCTGTATAGTATGAACTATTGTGTTGTTGTTGTGTTCGGTGGCAGCACTATAACGAAGATAAACTGGTAAATTTTGTCGAATCGATTCTGATTGATTTAAAATCTCACAAGTCTGAAGAAATTTTTCGGGAAATGGGTTAGCTTCCAACAAACTATCCTATATAGTTTGAAGAACATCTCTTCTCAAATGACAATTTCTATGAACCCGAGTCTCTATTGCAGAATTAGGGTCATAAATATACAATTGAGCATAAATTACTTTCTGTCCTGGTTGGGGTAGTAATGCGCATGTTCGATGGCGCAACTCACTATGGATAGTGAATGAAGAAGGACCCCTTCCATTAAGTACTCTTGGATCCAATGTCACACCAAGACTTGTAAAAGCATT
>JAUTBS010347201.1:0-10570 GCA_032361285.1 Aequorea victoria | reverse complement strand
TGTACTGTACTATCATGATGTTACTCGCCAGTTTATACTGACGTTGCTATAACATTTTCAGGTAACCAGTGAGATGAGGTGGACTTTGGCGGTGGATCAAAGACCATGGACCTCTAGAATATTTGTTATTTACTTTTATCATTTATCAGTATTATTTTAGCTTCCGCACTTTACGACAGAACAATATTTCACTTTTGATGAGCTATAGTTATCATGGGCATTTGACCGTATTACTATGAAGTGGATTTATAGTTTTAATTCATGAAGAATGAGTAGTTAATTGACTTATAGATGGTCAATTCCTGTTTACGACATACTTGATTTATTGGGCCAAGATTCTTAAATCATGGCCGGTCACCATTCTCGAAAATGGGGCGTGACAAGACCCACTTGTATGATATTGGATTATAATTGTTTAAATTCATAGAAATTGAATATTAATTAGCATATAGTTAGCTAATTGCATGTTTAGACTTACTTGGTTCGTTGGACTAAGACTCATGATCCATGGCCGGTCATGTAAAACCCGATAAAATTTTAATTTTTTTTTAAATTAATTATTAATTCAATAATTTAATTAAATTAATAAATAAACTAACTAAATAAAAAACACAAGTTGAATAAAATAATAAAAAATTCTTAATAAGTGATGAATAAAATAAAACTAATTAAGTTGTAATTACTATTGAATTAATAAGGCATGAAAAATAAAAGGAAATAAAGAAAGAAGGAGTGAAGACAAAAAGAAAAATTAAAGAAATAAGTAAAGGAAGGGAATGCCAGCAGTGTGTCAGCTATGGCAGATTTCTGAAAGGGGAAAAAGTCAAAACACGTTTCCTTCTTTTGGGGGAGTTGGATCAGGGAATCATTGAGAAAAATTAAGGATTCAATCCTTGATTTCATGGCTCCCTCTTATCTTAAATGGGATCCCTCTCCCAAAGCCAACTCATCTCTCTGTACTCTCTTGTTCAAACGATCCCTCTCACTTGCTCAATTGATCTTCCTTTGATCGCACACCATCACTGTAGAGCACCATCACTGCTATCTCTAGCAACCACCTCGGCGTTGATCGCAGGAACCACCACCATCATCATCACATTCGTCTCATCACCATTCAGTAATTTCTGGTAAGAATCAAATCCTTTGTTTTAGTTCTATATACAGTGAACGTATATATATAAATATCATTATGTTTATAAGTTCATAATTCAGTTTATGTTTAGACCACCGAGGCATGTGATTAGATAAAAGTTTTAGGATTAAACGTATGGGAAATCAGGGATTAATAAAGTTCGAATTATGTATATATATCAGTGATACATATACATATATATATATATATATATATATATACAAAATCTATGTATGTTTATATCATGAAATTATTCACTTAAAGATGTTTAGAACCCTCAGGGAGGTAATAAAACATGATAAAATACCTTGGTTGATGATTAATGAAGAAATGAATGAATTAAAACTATGAAAAAAATGATGTTACAGCAGCCATCAATGGCTGTCCCGACCTTGGGTCGACCCCCCCTTGATGATTGGGTCGACTCACGCACGCTGGAGGCCGTTTTTGGCGCCTCTTCTCTTTTCAGTCCAGACGAAACTCGAGTGGCGTCTGGACGGAGCCAGTTTTGTGCCGATGGATCGATCCACCAGCCCTTGGTGTCGACTCATGGGTGCCGTTTTGCCTTAGGGTCAACCCAAACCCTCTTGGATCGATTCAGGTGGCCTTGGGTTAGCCATAACCTTTTTGAGTCGACACAATAGCTCCTAGAAGCCCTTGGTGTCGACTCATTGTGCCTTTTATACCCTTGGGGTCGACTCAGAAGTCTCTGGTGTCGACTCACAGTGACTTGTTTGCCTCTGGGTTGACTCACAGCCTTGCTGTGTCGACTCAAACCCTTTGTTAACACCCTTGGATCGACTCATTGACCTTCTGAGTCGACCCATCCTCCTAAAATGTTGAATAAATTGCTGAAGTGAATCCTTAAGGGCTTAGCCTCTGTTTAGCATTAATTTAAAAGATAAATTAAGTTAATTAATGATTTAATTAATGCCAGAAGCTTAGAATGAAACCTTTAATGGCCGGGAAGGGTCCATTTCGATAAAGTTAAATAGATTAATTACTTTATTAGATTGTGATGGACTGTGCTACATAATTTGGTTGACATACGAATCGTTGAGTACATTCTATTTTTTTGAGCTTAGCGTGGACCTCAGGTGAGTGGCTCTCATGCTACGTACTTTCATTAAACTCCCCATCCCCAAACTACGTGAAAGGTAAATTTAAATATTTTAAATATTTTAAACAACACTATGCGATTTTTTCCTAAAAAATCATGGTATAAATGTTTTACTTAAGAGTTGATTACCTACTACATGCTTTCAATTAAAATCTTGTACTCCCGATTAACTTCGAAAAAGGAGATATTATGGCTTAAATGCCTTTAAAATAAAATGGAATGATATGTTCTGTTAGAGAATCATGGTATGAATGTTGTATAGTATGAAGAGACTTCTTAACAATTGATTCGCAAGTTTGCCTTCTACTGTTGAAGTGAGGTGATACCTTGGTGACCCGTTGATATAAGGGGCCAAATGAAAAAGTGTTATAAAGAGATATAGAAAGGTTATCATCAATTGTTCTTAGCTGCTTGAAAATCTTATGTAATGAAAAATGTTGTGAAATAGATAATGATAAGTGATGTGAAGAATGTAATGAAACAAGTTATGAAACATATTATGAAAAAGTGGTATGAAATGGATTATGAAAAGTGTTAGATTCTTATCTACACATCGATAACCTATATTGTAGATGAAAAGTATATGTATTGATAAAAATCTTATGAGATAACTTAGTATTATTACCAAATGAATGAGATAACTTAGTAACTCGTATAATGTTACTAAATGAATGGGATTTCTTGGTGACCCATAGATGGGACCAAATGATGAGATACAGACTTAATGTCTGATGAGATGACTTGATAACTCGTGTAATGTTACAAAATAAATATGATATCTTAGTGACCCATATTGGGCCCAAACGATGTGATACAAACATAATGTCTGAAGAGATGACTTGCTAAAATTACCAAATGGATGGAATTTCTTGGCGACCCATATTCGGGGCCAAATGAATTGATTAGGTGATATCTTGATGACCCATATTCGGGACCAAATGATTGGACTATATGATGACTTGGTTACTCGTTGATAACAGGACCAAATGAAAGGAATTGAAATATATATACATTTATATATGCAAGAATGAAATGAGACATTGAGATGAAATAATAAATTGAGATTATGATATGAAATGAAATGATATGAAATAATAAAATGAGAATATGACATGAGGCATTGAAATAAGATAATGAGTTGAATGATTTCTTTTTGATACTACTGTATATATTTTGCCATGATTATGTTGATGCACAAACTATTTCACATCCCTTGCTTTGAACTGTATAATATTATGCATGTTCCATTCACCAACTTTTGCTGATGTAAAATTTAAACATTTCTGGTAAACAAAGATGAAGTTGATGCTGGACTCGACTGCTTCAAGGGATCCCGTATAAAGACCTCTAGGACATGCATTTATAAAATTATATCTTGCTTCCGCATTTAAAGAAAAATTGATTTATTACTGCTTCTGCATTTGAATAGAATTAAACAGTTTGACTATGAACTATTGAGATAGCATGTTGAAACTATTGGGTAGTTTGACCCACCTTTATGAAATCAAATCTTAAATTGTTTAATTCATTGTAATTAATGTTCTACTAGCATATTGTTAGCTAATAATTGATCAAGACTTTTTTAGATTAGTTGGGCTAAGACCCTTAATCCATGGCCGATCACCTTTCCAAAATTTGGGGTGTGACAAGTTGGTATCAGAGCATAAGCTCATAGTAACATGTTGTGCATCATGTCATCATTAGTAGAGGTCTGGACCCCTAGAGTTCATTCAGTTATGTGTTGACTAAGGAATGACCCTAGAGGCGGGGGGTGAATAGGGTCTTAAAAATAATTTGTGTTTTAAAAACTAATTAAAACAATTAATAACTAGCAAGCTATATATACAAGTAAATATACACAGAGTAGAGAGAAAGAGTCAGAGAGTAACACTGAAGATTTATAGCGGTTCTGCTGTCCAAGCCAACGTTCACTCCTCAAGCACCTCTTGAGAGTTCCTCCACTATGGCAAAGCACTTGCGGGTGTGCTCCAAATCTTTACAAAGATACACACAGTTGTGTTCCAAAGCTTCCAAGCTTCTAGCACTTGTGATCTTTCTTTTGTGTGCTATACCATACACAAAGATCAGTAGCGGGTGACTCACCCCTACTAGTACAATGTTGTTGTAATGTATTTTGATACTAGAACATCAAATGAAATGAGCTCTCTCACTAGAGTGGATATTACAATAAAATCTCAGAAGAAATTCACCCAAGAAGATGATGAATAGTGACTGCTGGGTTTCTTCAAATCAATGATGAGAAGATCTTTCTGTGACCTTGAATGAGTGATACAAGATCTTTCTCTCTGATTTCTCTTTTTGGAAGAAGTGATTGATGAACAAATATTCTGATCAGAGTGATTGGTGGATTTCTCTCTCAAGAACTGATATTGACTTTTTGACGTTCTTGTATTTTGTATCTTGTAGTTCTATTTTGATTCTTCAGAAATCATCTTAATTTATAGGCACTAGCTATCCAATCTTTGCATTTATGATTCAGAGATTGAGGAGTGCTTTCCATAAATATCTTCTTTTGTCTTCATGTGCCTTTGGTCTCAGAATTCAAATTCTGCAATAAATGTGTCGTAAAGCAAATCTCCTTTACACTGTAGCTGAAATCTTGTAATTAATTCTTTTTGATCTTTTGTGCTCTTTGTCAAAGATTTGAGGCTACTTTCTTGAATTTGTAACTGAAACAAATCCCTACAAATACTCCTGAATTATTGTAGACGTTGAAGATCATGTTCTGACATTTAATGCTCTGAGATAAAATTATTTTTTCTCCCATTAAAACATTATTTTTAGCTTCAGACAGTTTTTTGGGTCGACTCATGGAGGTCTGGGTCGACTCATGAAGGTTTCTGTGCAAGGGTCGATGTCTGGGTCGAGTGATGTCGGCTCAGGCGTGTATTTTTAGTGGTTGGGTTGACTCACAAGTATGTTGGGTCGACTCATGATGGGGTTTTTGGGTGCTAGGTCGACTGGTATCGACTCTGGCATGGTCATACACACTTGGGTTGACTCATGAGTTTGTTCATTAGTTGGGTCGTCACAAGGGCAGTTTGGGTCGACTCAAAACCTTGCCTGTCAAAAGTACCGAGTGCTGAATAGTTTTTGTTTGGGAAGATTTATGTGAACTTGTTTAAGTACCTGAAATCACTTAAAATAATATTAAATACAAAGTTAACTCCTTTAATGGAAGTTAACCTTTTAACTAAATATCCAACAATCTTTTGATGATTAATTAAAACAAATATGATAGATATTACGATATTATGAATATGATTAACTAACATATGATATGAAATCATTTAAGCGTTAATTGAAAGTCTTTAGAGCTTTGTTTATTTAAAACCTATGTTTGTTATCATTAAAATCCATACGTGTTTCACTTAAAACCTTGGACTAACATTATGATCTTTGCTCTAAGTTCAGTAGATGAAACTTTACCTCTTATGTATATGATCTTGCGTAGCACTTTATCTCTAGTAAAATAATTAATGATATGATGTGAATTCTAAGTATATCTATGCTATCACGAACATAAATTGTGAAGTACCTAAGTTAATGTGTAGGACTTATGGGTGTCGTACTCTTGTCTTCGGACATTTATTAGACTGGCTTTGAAATTATATTGGAAAACACGTTAGACGCGACGTTGGTTATAATTGGAAATCATAGTAAGTTATCATATTGAGGAAAACAACCCTATAAGTCGTAGGAGTCGTTAGAAATATACTCTTAAACCTTGAAAATCTTGACTACAGAAAATCTACACGATGAATTCCTATGATATATTGATTGAATACCTCTACTAAAACTTATTAATCTATACCTTATTTGTAAGATGGCTCGCCCAAGACGCGACGTAAATTCAAGGAATGCATCAACAGAAGATGCACCACGAGAACACACACCTGATACTACTTCTAAAGTAAATAAAACCCCGGTGGTGCCTGAAGCCACAGCTACTCCGGTAGCACCTGTTATCCCTGAAGCCCCAGCTGCCCCAGTTGCTGAAAGTGTATTTCACACCCTCTAGACTCTGGCAGGCATGATCTCTGAGCACCAATCTCAATCGAGAATGGATGGTACTGACAAAGCTATGAGCTTGGACAAGGGCTCCGTATTTGAGAAATTTTTGAAACCCCATCGTCCGACCTTCAAGGGGTCGACCAACCCCGATGATGCTGAAGTATGGAAGCTTCGTATGGAGAATTTTTTTGAAAGATTAGGTTGTGCTGACGACCATAGGGTGTCTTTGGCAACATATATTTTAGAAGGACAGGCAGAGCATTGGTGGCACATGGTAAAGCGCTAATACGAAGAAAATGAGCAAGAACTTATCTGGAAAAAATTCCTGACATTGTTCGACGATAGGTATTATCCTGTGGCGATCAAGAAACAGAAATAAGTGGAGATCCTCATGCTGGAACAGAGGAGACAATGACCATGGCGGAGTACGAGGCAAAGTTTGCTGAGTTGTCCCGTTTCGCGCCACAATATGTTGCTGACGAGGAGAACAATGTAGTCCTTTTTCAGAGAGGCTTACGCCCAGCTATTCGTGGTAAGGTTTCACTGTTTGAGACAAAGACCTTGTCCGAACTAGTAACCAATGATCTTTTAACTGAAAAAAGTTTGGATGAAGCTCAGAAGAGCAGTGTAACGCCCCCAAAAAATCGGTTCGTTATGAGACATAAATATAGTAATTAGGGTTATTCTAATAACCAAACAATCCACATGATTTAATATCTAACATATGGTAATAATATTTTTACATTCTTGTACAGTTCACGCCCTGCTTAATATTACATACCAACAAAAACTTAAAGGAAATTACAAAAAAAGTACAAGTCTTCAGTCGCCCCTTGTTCATGTGAGCCACGACTCGACCTACTCCTCAGCCTGCTTCTCGATCACAGTTTTCTCTTCCAGTCCTGGCATAAAACGCCATGAGCTGCGAAGCCCAGAAAGAATCTCCCGAATCCAACATTTCTAACACTTAAATACATATAACAAGATATAACAAAATATAATATGCGAAAATGATGTAAACTCTAAATCACGACCAAGGCTCCTTTACGCCGAAAGGATCTGACAAAACACAACAACCACCCAAAACTTGGACACTTGAACTTGAACTTGAGCAAATTAGGCCGCCAGACAGTCGGATACAGTACCCCATAGCAACTGTAAAATTCGTGAAAATTTAAATTTTTTTAAATATATTTAATTGATTAATAAATTAATTAGTCAAGTAATAAATAAAACTCTTAAATAAAAGTTAATTTAATTAAAAGTAAATTAGAAAACATAGTGAATTAAAAACTCATTTTAATCCCTAATTAAGTTATGGTTATTGATGAATTAACTAAACTAAATTAATGAGATTTTAAAGATTCTAGATAATCAAATAAATGAATTAACAAATAAATTATATAAAAGAAATAAAAGAGTAAAAGAAAGAAAAGAGATCAGATATGGGATTCAATTCGTTGGTTCTTTGGAAACTTTGAAAATTGGCATACTTATCTCATATCTTTTGGAAAGGATTGAGCTTCCTAATATTCTGGATCTACCAGCCTTTTTAAGAAATCGCATCCCCTCTTGATAAACCCACGACTCAGCCTTTCTTTATCTCACAAATCTCAGACCTCTCCTCTTCGCAGCACTCTCCGAAAGCCTGTCCTTCATCTCCTTCTTCGTTCCAATATTTCCATTGCCGAGATCCACCATTGTCATCAACACCAATATCCGGTGACTCCACCATCAAGCATCAGAATCATTCTTCATCTCCTCCAGCCGGCATCATCACCCATTTGGGTGTTCGGGTTAGTTCCCTGTTCTTCGTTCATACAGAATATATATATACATATCCTTGAATCTCACACTCACATAGAAGCATGTGGATAGGATCACACATAGAAGTATGCAAATATAAAGACATATATCATGTTAGAACAATGAGTAACAAACCATAATCGAAATATATATATATATATATATATATATATATCTCTAATATGAAAAATATATATCAGGTTATGTACATATTGGTATTACAATATTTTATATATATTTTATGCAATCTAAACATTCATAAGCATGCAAATATATTATATATTCATGTTTAGAAAGATGGAATGGATGAAAATGTCATAAAACATATTAATATATTGTTAGTTTTAATTAAAATACAAAGGGTAACACAAAAACTAAGAAAAATTGAGCTAAAACACCCTCCCATGGCTGCCTTAGCGATTTGGGTCGACCCATACATGTTATGAGTCGACCCATAAAACCAGAAGGGTGATTCTCAGCCTTTGGGTCGACTCATGATGCTCATGAGTTGACACAAGTGCTCTGCCACGCCTAAAAACAGTGACAGCTCTTTAGTCCCAACTTCAAACAGTCATAACTCACTCATCCAAATTTCAAATAGGGTAATTCGTGTGCCTAAAGTGAAGCCCTGAATGTCCTATACATAACTTATCTGTACATCATGTGCCAAATCCAAACACACAGAGAGTTATGGCACAAATGGTAAACTACTGTCATTAGGTAGTAACAGCTCTTTTGTCCCAACTTTAAACAGTGATAACTCACTCATCCTAAGTTCAAATAAGGTCATTCTTGATCCTAAATTCAAGCTCTAAATGTCCTCTACATAGGTTATGTTTACATCAGTTGCAAATGAGAAGCACACAGAAAGTATCACACATTTTGTAAGCTGCTATCATGACAGTCTTGGAATAGGTCGACTCGTAGCCATTTCTGTCGACTCATGATGCCTCTTTTTGCCTTGAGGGTCGACCCAAATCCCTCTGTGTCGACTCATACCCCCTCTTTTTGCTTTGAGGGTTGACCCAAATCCTTTGGGCATCGACCCATGGCCCCTTGACACCCCTCAGCCCTTGCCAACACCTCTGTGTGTCGACCCATACTCCTCTATGAGTTGACTCACACCGCCCCTTTGAAAAATAAGTTTTTAAAATTAAATTCAATGGCTTGGGCCCTGTTTGGGCAATGGTTTAAATGACCAAATAAATCAAAGTAGATTAATTTAACACTGGAAGTGACTCAAATAAATTTTAGTCCTTGTTCGGATGTAAAATAAAGTATTCTTAAGTCATTTAAAGTACTTTAACACTTAAAATGAATTCGAAAATGCCTAGGCTCTGTTTGGCCACTGGTTTAAAACAATTTAAATAAAATTATGATTAAATTAATATTTAGAAATAATTCTAAAGAGCTTAGGCCTTGTTTGGACATGATTTAAGAACACTTTAAATCATTTAATGTCATTTAAACACTTGAATTAAATTCTAAAAATACCTAAGCATTATTTGGGCATTAGTTTAATAATGAATTAAATTAAGTTATAATTAAATTAACTTAAGAAACTCAGATGAGGTGTTATCAAATGAGCTAAGGGACCGTTTGGTTATTTAATTTAGTTATTAACCTACATGTTTGCTTTGGTTATTGTGTTGTGTCATCAGGATGACACATAGATTGTACAACATTACTTTATTACTTAGATCGGACTCGAGGTGAGTAGTTACTGCTATTTATCTTTCAAATAGAATTCCATTGTCTCAAAATAAATCTTTCAAATGGTATGTTTAACTTTTTATGTTATTTCCTTTTTAAAAATCATGGCATGCAATGTTTTGAATACTTACACAACAGTTGTATGGTTTCCCTACATAAATTCATGAATTAAGAGGAAAGATTATAAGTCATCAGATTTTAAACGTCTTAATTAAAATTAAATAGTTTTTATCCAAAATTTGAATAAAACTATCTTTGAAATTTCATGCCCATACCTTGTGAATTAAAAAAGAAAAGGTGCAAAGAAATATGTATGACATGTGATTTGAGAATTTAATACTAATTAGAATGATTATGAAATAAAAAATGACAAGAAAAGGTGAAACATCATTGTTCCACAGAGTATAGTAACTGAATGTATTAATATTGTGAATAGCGTAATAAAAGTTATTACGAATCGTATGACGAATGTATAAATGTAAGTTTTTACGAAATACAACTAATTATGAATGGTGAAACATATGTATATATTTATATACATATTTATACTATATGGAGTGTAAAAAGTTATGAATCTTTTTCTTAAATATTTGATAAAAGTAATTCTTATAAAAATACTTCTTATAAAAGGTATTTACTTCTAAACATATTTTCTTACAAAACAGTTACTTTAATTAAAAATAACTTTTTATAAAAATATTTCTTACTAAAAATATTTTATTATAAAAAGTACTTCTTACTTAAAAATGTCTTCTTATAAAAGT
>JAUTBS010347090.1:0-10570 GCA_032361285.1 Aequorea victoria | reverse complement strand
ACTAGTCTTAGAAATTACCTAAAGGTCCCATTTTTGTAATTAAAGACTAAAAAGGCCCCAATTAATTATCTAATTATAAAATTAATAAAATAAAACAATTAATTAAATGACCAAGGAGTCCCAATTGGCAGCCCCCATGGAGATTTATTATGATAGGACAATTTTAGGGCAATTAAAATTAGAAAGAAAAAGAAGGTCAAATCAAATCCCATAAAATTAGGGCCTTTGCTCCCTAATGAACCAAACATGGCCTTATGGCCTAAGGAAAATGGATTTTACACCCAAACAAGGCACTTGGATTCTTGGAGCCCAAGACTTAGTTAGGAATGAATGGGATTGGAAAAACTAGAATGAAATGGGTAGTTACGATGAAACTAAATAAGGGGTATTTTAAACTTTTCACACCAACCCCTTTGCCTATAAATACCACCCTTCTTCTAAGCCTTTTTCCCCACTTTCTCCAACTCCCAATCTCTCTCTAAACCCTCTTCCATTTCCGCACCAAGGAGAAGAAGAGAAGAAGAAGAAGAAAAGAAAAGAAGAAGAGAAGAAGAAGAAAAGAAAAGAAGAAGAAGAAAGAAGAAGGAAGAAAAAGAAGGAAGGAAATGAGGTCAACACAAGAACTTAGTTCAAGCTTCTCAACCAAGAACTTCTAAGTAAGAACCTCCTAGAACCTTAAATTTCTTCCTAAATATCATGTTCTTACTTCTCATCCTCTATAAGATAAAAATAATGGATCAAAAATGAAAGAAGGTGGACATAGGTTGTTGAACCATGGAAGTAGTTGAAAAATCTTGATCTATGGACTTTATAAATGGACTCTAAATGAATGACAAATATTGTAGAGACTTAATGTGATATTGTTTTGATGTGTTTGGACATGCTCTAGTTGGGTAGAAATAGGAGTTGATGTGATTTGATGAGAACATAAAAAACAGAAAGTGACAGAATTGAAATAAGGCCTTTCCAACAATTTTTGTGTGAACCAAACATGTCCTAAATAAAAATTTGTTTTTACCATAGTTTTTTTGGGATGTTTTAAGCATGTATATTTTTTTGTTAAGCTTAAAAAGGTATTTTGGAACCCCTCTTATATTTTAGAACAATCTGTGACAAGTGAGGTAGATTCATAGTCAAGTTTGAACCTTCATAACTCTCTCCACAAAAATCCTCTTAAGTTCATCCACATATCCAAATATAGATATATGAGTCTCATTTCACCCCCTTTTTACAGAAGTTGGTTTCAGTTAATACATTTGGAGATATACCATTTTTTTCCAAATAGGTCCTTATTTCGACAGGCTCTGTTATATTAATTTTTAGACCCTCTTCTGTTCACAACCAGTTTTTGGTATCTTCATCAAAACTGTAGATAACACATCTATTTAGTCCTCTATAAATTTGCAGAATTATTCATGAACGTTGGATAATTTTAACGTATTTTAAAATCACTATGGCAGATTGTGGAATTTCATTATGTTATGAGAACTAAGTGTTTAATGCTCTACTTGCCTCAAGTCTTGTTTGTTTCTTATTTAAAGTAGAAACCATGGGTTAGAATGCTTGCTTATGGCTGGAATATGTATATTTTGATCTCCACTCATGTTATGACTTATCTCATGCATGGACTTGGTCTTGAGTGGGATGTATACCTTGTGTCTATCTCGGCTAGGATGAATTGTCATTGAACCTTGTGTCAGTTGTTATCAAGTTCACATGGATGTGACTTGGGTTGAGATTCCAGTTTTATGATGGAGTGGGTGGGATCCCTTCCATATTGTTACCATTTGATATGTATCGTGTTTTGTTGATGCACCGTGTTGAACTACGACTTTAGCGCAGCAGTCAAGGACTCCATCCTTGGACATTCATGAGCTAGTTGAGTATGTCACTCGGCTACGACTCATGGTGTGGCAAGGTGGGTCTTTTGGATAAGTTCTAGTCGGGGGGCTTATGAGTCAGTCGTAGCATGTAGCTTGTTGCATCTCATAACCTGCATACGAGGAGCTTTGTTTCTAGCCGGGGGGCTTATGAGCCAGTTAGAGCCAGCAGCTCGCTGCGTTTCATAACCTGCATATGGGGAAACGGTGTCCGACTGTATGGCGGCCTAAATTGCTCAAGTTCCAGCTGTAAAAGTTCAGGAGTTGTTAGTATCCAAGTGTTGGGTGTTTTGCCGGGTCCTTTCGGCGTAAAAGAGTTCGGGTTGAGTTTTAGAGTTTCATCATTTCCGCATATCATATCCTGTTATATCTGTGTATATATTTAAGTGTAGAAATTTTTGGTTCGGGAGATTCTTTCTGGGCTTCGCACCTCATGGCATTTCATGCCAGGTTATGAGGGAGGATCTGTACCAGAGGAGCAGGAAGAAGATTGCGTCGAGCCATGGCTTAATGCCGATTGTAATTTCTATTAAGTTTAATTTCATTTTGTTGGCTTGTAATATTTGAAACAGGGAGTACAATGTGAACTGCTGAAACACTTAATATTATTATATGTTAAATATTAACCAAGTATGGAATGGTTGTCTCAGAATAACCTTAATTACTATTATTATGTCTTGTAACGAACTGAAAATTTTGGGGCGTTACAAACTCTGCCTCCAAAAACAACGTGTCCAAGGAATTTCACCTCACGCAACCATAATTCACATTTCTCATACTTAGCGTACAAATGATGTTGTCGTAAGAGTTGCAATGCGGTCCTTAAATGCTCCTCATGTGCCTCATCTGATGGGGAGTAGATGAGAATGTCATCTACGAATACAACAATCAAACAATCTAAATAAGGATGAAAGATGCAGTTCATGAGATCCATGAATGCCGCAGGTGCATTCGTCAAACCGAATTGCATCAAAAGAAAATCATAATGCCCGTAACGCGTACGAAAAGATTTCTTTGCAACATCCTCGTCTTTAATCCTCAATTGATGATAGCTAGATTGCAAATCTATCTTAGAAAAACAATAAGCGCCCTTAAGCTGATCAAACAAGTCATCAATTCGTGGCAACAGAAATTTGTTCTTCACCATTACACAATTAAAGTTCCTGTAGTCAACACACATATGCAATGAACTATCTTTCTTTTTAACAAATAAGGTAGGCCTTCCCCAAGGTGAAGTACTAGGGCATATAAAAGCCTTATCAAGTAGCTCCTGTAGCTGTATCTTCAACTCACGTAACTCTGCTGGTGCAAATCGATATGGTAACATCGAGATAGGACCTGCCCTAAGCATAAGAACAATCAAGAATTCAACCTTTCATCGTGGTGGAAACTCAAACAAATCTTCTGGAAATACATCACAATAGTCGCAAACAACTGGTGAAAGCTCTACGCTGACTAAATGTCCCTCATCTGCTAATGTCAGAGAGAAAATTAGACTCAATTCCTCATGATTATGTAGTCGACATAGTGGTGTAATAGAGCGATCACTAAGAAAATAAAAGCAATCACTATCTGGTGTGCACACGATCACCCTACGTTGATAGTAGTCAATCGTTGTACGATAAACTGTTAACCAATCTATGCTGAGAATAATGTCAAATCTCGTCATGTCTAACAAGAGAAAATCAAACTCGAGATGACGACCCATGATCTCTATAACACAAGATCTACACATTCGTCTCAAGAGTAATCGACCCCCAATTGATGTTTCAACACTTAAGGCAATCTCTAAAGACTCAGTCTCTAAACCCAAGGTCAATGCAAATGATGAAGTAATAAATGAATGTGAAGCTCCTATGTCTATCAGTACACTAGCCTAAGAATAAAAAATAAGGAATGTACCTTTAACAACATATGGATCAGACTGATCACCAGGTGCTACTGGAGTCTCTGGTGTTCCCACATTAGATCTGAGTGCATATGCACGTCCCTGTGTCCTCTGACCCTACTGACCTCCTGTCGATGCTACTGAAACACTAAAAAGAAGAAGATGGTCCAACCGACTACATTTTGGATTGTTGTACAGAACATTCTGGTTGTTGTGGTCCATAGTCCTGATGGAACGGTGGAGACTGAAATGTGACCTCCCTGATTCTATGGGCAATAATGTTTGATATGACATGTCTGCCCTTAAGAAAAACACGTAGGAGGTCCCTATCTGAATGTTTTTCCTTGTGGCTGCGTCTGACTCAACTGTGATCTCAATCCCTGTGAAGATTGTTGTTGTTGTCCCCTCCGTGGACACTCAGACCTCCGATGACCTAGCTGGTGGCATAGATAATAGGTAATATTACTCTACAATGCAGTCCCAATTCTAGGGGTATTTATGGAGACCAAGGAAGACTATTATTCCTATAAAGATTAACCATGTCCTAGCCTTTGTCTTTTAAGAGGCCTATTATCAGTTTGCACTCCTGATTCTCTAGGAATATACCTACCCCGCGTTTCCTACAATATCCTCTCTAGTGTCAAGGTTGACTCTACTAGATCGTCATACACTCGAATGTGATTGCCTGCAATTCTCTCCCAAATAGCATACCTAAGTCCGCCCTCAAATCTCTAACACTGTAGTTTCTCTGTCGAAACCACCTCTTCTGCAAACTTTGACAGTGTAGTGAGTCTAGCCTCATACTAGGCTATGGTTAGGTCTCCTTGTCAAAGGTCAATAAACTCTTTCTGTATAGCATCACGTGCAGTCTTAGAAGAATACTTGTTCTTGAACATTGTGGAGAATGCTGCCCAAGTAGTGCCAACTATGGTCTTGACCATCTCCCACCAATGTAGGGCATCACCCCTTAACTGATAAGAAGCAAACAGAATACACAAGTCTTCTTTTGTGATCTACAAAGTCTCAAATGTTCTCGTGATGTGGTCTAACCACTCCTCAGTAAGCACTAGATCTGGTTCACCCAAAAAAACTCATGGCTGGAACCCCTAAAATTGCTACATAGCAGAAGTGGCTCTAGGCTCCACTACTGCTGCTCTAGAGGTCCCACCCATTCCTGCCATAGTTTGTAGCACTCCCACTAATTGCTGTAAAATATTTGTCCATGTAGCAAGTACAACAGGTATAACCAGTGTGACTAGAACTGAAGGAGTGTCAGTCTAGTTTGCCATTTTTACTCTTACAGGGTCTTCCCCCTGAACATGAGGCTCGGTAGTAGGCCCGCAGCCCCGTTCTCGGTCTTGGCCTCTACCTCTACCTTGGGCTGGTCGTGGAGGCATAACTCTGAAAGAGGAATAGAAGAATAAGAAATCAAATCAGATTAAACAAGAAATATGCATATTCTCAACCAAATTTGACACAACACATACCGAGTTGCAACCCTAAGGAGTATTACCCGGTCTGAATAACTTTCTTAGACCTCCAATTAGAAACCACGATGATCAGGTGCATTTCCAATCAGATTTCCATGTAAGTTTTTTGGACGTTATAATATCCCTGAGGTTCAACCCTATGCCCAAGTATAACACATAAAAAACCTAGCACGTTACACATAAGCATGCAGTACACATAAACACATGAACATGTAACACATAAGCATACAGACATAATCATACTCCTCAAAACAACGAATTAAGCCCAACTGTGGCATAGCCACTTCCCGCGGCTCTTAGGTATTCAAACCTAGAGCTCTGATATCATGTTGTCATGCCCCAAAATTCCTGAATCGGGCATGAGACCCGAAAGAGACAACTAGATCTCATAAGGTCTCACCTTAGCCCGATTATGGAGGAATCCTCTTAGATTATAACAACCAACTTTAAGATTTTTTGAAAAAAATATATCGGTAAGAAAATAACCTAAGTATAGATTTTGTTAAAAAATTCAGTAGAGCCTCCTCTATTTTTTGGATAATCTAGACGTTTCAACCGTCTCTAAATTAACCTAGAAAGAAATAGGCAATATATGTATACATACGCAGGTTCTGCTTGGATCTCAACAATACACAATCCATCATTACTTCACATACAGGCATTTAACCTCCATTTACGGTAATAAAACTAATCAACATAAACATGAAGTACAAGTGTTTAACTTAGATAACCATAAGTACCCAAAAGAAACAATGGGCTTATGGCCTACATCATAATAGAATGAAAAAGATGAGTCGAATGTCTCAAAGATGGAATCACCTGCGTAGCACTGTAGTACCTGGAATGTTCAACAACATTTTTTTTTGGTAATTTAATGTCCAAGACCATGAACAAACCAGAGGGGTCAAAGCTCATAATAACAAACAATTATAAGTATGAACTAAATAGATTAAACATAAATCAACTGTAATGCCAAAATGAACTGTAATATATGATATGACATTATTAATGCATGTTAAATTCTACAGCGTTTATCCATTCCATAATCGAGAATGATTAACATTTTGTTTCCACAATCCCTTTTTCATTCTATTTCCATTCGTTAAGTAATCAACCAATTAGCCTCCACTGAGGTATGACACACCTAAGAGAGTAGACAAACAACTCTGACCACTAGGCTTGTGTGCTTTAGTGACTATACAACCATCACCCAACTCATTTAGGCAATTCATGCACTAGTAACTTGAGATCAGCATCCTATTTTCAAGGCCCTAACCTCCCGAAATAGGGAACCACCTGCGCAATGAGCCTAGAACTCGTATAAACCAATCAATCGTATGACTCACAACTTAGGTGTCAACAGATATCAAGATATCCCTCAAGGCCATTCTAAAAACTATTTCACTTTACATTGAAGTGGTTTATACATTTTATTTATGAAAATTATTTTTCACTAATTTCCATATTTGCATATCATACATATATCCCATGTCAAATGTCAACAATGTATAAAAGAGATTTTCATGCACAAAAGAGATTTGAATGCAATCCAAAAATATAAAAATCCATTTACATTCATACATCAAAATTGTAAGCTAAAATGAGTACAAGCCTCTACCATAATCAACTTGAAGAATAAGAACTCGAAAAACCCTAGAACGAGCTCCAAGCTTCAACAATTGAGGAGAAGCTTCTAGGTCCAAGATTAAATCGACTTTGTCCCTCTTAACCACTAAGAGGATGGGAAAATGCCGACAGGAAGCTGCAAGATGAACAAAAAAAAAATATGTTGTCAATTTCTGCAGAGACTGCTGGGGCTCGACGCAAAAGAAAAAATTAAAGCTCTATGCCTGGCTGCAGGAGCTTACCTGAGACAGAAATGGGGGATTTCACGTTAGGGGAGAAAGTCACATTGTATAATCTAAGAGGAAAGGACAGCGCTGGTCTAGGTTTTTGGAGAGAGAGGCGTCGATAGTTGTTGCGTGATGGTCGTTGCCGTGAGTTGGTGGCATTGATCGTGGTGGCGCACTGGTCATCGTAATCGGTGAGCTTTGAGGGAGATGTGGCGAGGTCAATGCTCTCAGAGGTGAGATTTATGCAAATCGAGAAAAAAGAATGGCAACACCGTGCAATTAGGGAAAATGAGAAGATGACTGGCTATGAACGGAAAAGGGGAGAGAACCAAAGATCGATGTATGCGAAGTAAGGAGAAGATGCCGGTGATGGGATGCCGGCGATGATGGTGGCGTTGGTGGCACTGAGCTTGGAGGAGAAGGAGACGGTCTGTTATCTTCTCCACCGATGAAGAAAACGTAGTGAAACCACCGATGAGTAAGAAAACACATTGTGATTTCCAGATCTTCACCTTGGAGAAGAAAGAATACACTGAGTGATGGTTGCTGGTGTGCGCGTGCGTGTTTGTGTATAGAAGGGGAAGGAGGGTTGCTGGTGTGTATTAGCAGTAGTTTCCCTAATACATTTACTTGGCCAAAATACCCCTTAATCTGTCAATTAAACAACGAAATAATAAATAGATAGCATAAGAGACATTTAATTAATTTACGGCCTCTACATAGCTTCTCCTTCGTAGTTTGATTCTTTCACCACACTTAGTCACTTACCGCATTCCAAAAATAATATTAATTGTTATAATAAGTCTAATCATGTTTCATTAGCCTTGAAATATTGGCCCCCTTTTTTATGATGAACAAGTCTCAGTCTATTTTTCATTTTAAGACTTGAAACTTACAACTTATCCAAGAATTAGTATCTTAATCCCGTACTTATATTCCAATGATAAATAGCGATCCATATCCATATTTTTTACACAACCTGTAAGATTTAAATTCTTATAGTATAGTTTTTCGGACCCTTTATGCCCGGAGACTAATATTACTTATAGAATACTTTATGTCAATCACTATTACTTGTTATAACTAGCACTTCACACTATTGTCTTTAACATAATCACATCAAACAAGAAATATAACTAGTGTATTCTCTAAACAATCATTCCATCAATGCTAACATCTGACTCATGAGCGTGTGTAGGTATTTCAATTCATAGTATTGTTATCATCTCCTTGACACAATTGGATCTCTCGGTATCCTACCGATCATAGCATGAGGGTAGTGCCACATGGTGCAAACTTTGTAACATTCTGTAACTTATTTTCTTTTAAAAGGAAAATCTTCAGAATAATTAATGTTGATTAAGCCTAAAAAGGTAATTAATAAATTAATCTTGGCCCGATTAATTAATTAGAACATTACGAGAATTTATTCGTAAACCTAGAAAGAAGAAGGACTTAAGTGTATTTTAAGCCAAGTTAAGTTAAATCCCCCAAAAAATGTGAAGAATAGAATAATTTATATCATTAAGGAATAAAATTGGTGGCTTAAAGTGGCAAGCAATAAGAATAATCAGAAGACTTTGGGCTGAAAGCCCCACCTTTTGTCCCATCATCCCTGAGACTCCATCATTTCAAGGCATGCTTTAGGAGACCCAAGGAATCTGGTCTCTCTCTCTCTATGTCGAACCCGTCTTCTTCCCCAAAATCCCTGAAGTCTTCTTGGGTCCATTGCTGTACACAAGATCTTGAGAGAAGGTGAGTGAATTGTTTTCATGAGGTTGAGAAGGTTATGGAGCTGAGAGTGGTGGAGCTTTCACACCACAACCGGTAGAGAAGAATAAGAAAAGGAAGGAAGAGGAAGTGTAAAACCGCCATTAACGTTATCCTTCGAGATTCTTGAGGTAAGAATCATGTCCTCAGTTCCCATCTGTTTCACATCATGAAATACCTTCCTTAATAGGAGATGAGAACCCCTTTCTTAGTTCTTTCTTGCTCTAAGTGCATGCATTGAGTAGATCACCATTTCCATCCATTGTTGGATATTTCCAATGGGAAGAATCTGGAACTTTTGTCCTAAATATTGGTGAAAAGACCCTTATAAGGAGTTTTGGAGTGTTGGATGCTTAGAATATGGATGGGAGAAGTTTACGAGTGTTGTAGAGCCTTGAGAGAAGTAGAAAAATTACATTTTTCACCCCAAATAGATCCTTATTTTAGGAAATGCACAAAAAATAGAGCATTAGAGTTTTTTAGCCCTTTGAGTCGAGCTAGACCCTTTGTGAGTCGACCCAAAGTGTTTTGCCCTCGGTTATTTCTAACAGGCGAGTGGTTGAGTCGACCCAAGCGTTGGAGGTGTCGACTCAATCGGTGAAGCTCTCTGTTGTTTTATCGGGCGAGGGATTGAATCGACCCAAGCTTTGTGGGTGTCAACTCAAATTAGTTTTACCTCTGTTATTTTATCAGTCATAGAAGTGAGTCGACCCACGGGGACCGTGAGTCGACTCAATTGAAGTTTCTCTCTGTTGTTTTAATAGGCGAGGCCGTGTGTCGACCTAAACCCCTGTGTGTGTCGACCCAAGCCTAAAGCCAGCGCATGTGAGTCGACCCAAGTCATGCGTGAGTCAACCTAACCTCATCCCAGTGCGCATGAGTCGAGATACCTCAGCCCATACCTCGACACAAACCCCTCTGTGGGCACCCTGGGTCGACCCAAATGAGGAGTGAGTTGACCCAGAGTCACGTGATTCGACCCAACTCGGTTTTGTGTCGACTCAAAGCTTTGAAATAACTTTTTTCCAGTGATATTTCTAAGCCTTTGTGGCCACTTTTGGCCTTAGATTTCTTCATGAAAAACATAGCTTATAATCACATCTATCTTGTAAAGTTTTACCAAGAATTATTAAAAAGGTTTAATCCTTTAATTTGGAATTCACCAAACATTATAGGGTTGAAAACATCTAAGAAGTAAGGGTAGATCATGTTCCAATGAGAACTAAGAATAAAGTGTGACCATAGGGTCAACACGTGAGATGTTAAGAATCATCTAAAGCATAAAGTTGATTCTTATACATGGGTTTTATCTAATCTAAGTCACAGAGGTTTAACCACGGACGAGGGAACGCTATCTCGTGATCAAGGAGGTCATTCGTGAAGTGTTCAAGTGAAAGGTGAGAATGGTTGGCTTATTTAAAATAAAATGTAGAAAAATGTTGTTATCTTTAAATTTTTTGATAACATGTTTTTTGATGATCTCGTGAGTGTTTTATTTAAAGCATATTTGGGTGTTCAAATGAAGTTTATCCTTATTTTATCAAATTTGATCATGTTTATTTATATAGGTTGATGATGTTAGCCTAAAGGCCTTTTTCAATCAAGCCTTTGTTTTTGGTTTTGATTATAACAACACATTGATTTGTTGTTGCTAATGTTGTGATTGTGTTTGAGTTTATTTCAGATCTA
>JAUTBS010346868.1:0-10571 GCA_032361285.1 Aequorea victoria | reverse complement strand
AAGCTTAGGCCTCAATTAATCTTATTTCTACCTCCTTATTCTTGGGTCTCTCCTAAGCCCTATAATTTTGAATTTCTTAGAATTTAATCTAGATTTTCCCTAGTCCTTAGCCCATTATGTTATTTTATTTCTCCCTTTCGGGCTTTGTGCAATCTTAGGCCTTACTTAGGCCTATGCAAGAATTAAAATTTTTAGATCCTTTGAATGGATGAACCAATTAGGCTCTTGTCACGTGAGTTATAACTTGGGCTTAAACTTATTCCTTCACCCAAACTCTTATTAAGTCTTTGGACTTTAGATGGTCTTGGACTTTACTTGAGCCCATTCTAACTAATTTCACATTTTAAGTCTTTCGGAAGACCTTTGAATTGAACTTCTAACTTGAGCCCATGCTCATTTGAGTTCTAGATACTTGATCTAAGTTTTCTTTAGATCTTCTCATCTTGGATCAATCCCTTAAGTCTTTTTCATTCCTCATCTTTCATTCATTCCTTTGTGTTTTAGGGTTTTGAGTGCTGACCTCTTACGATTTTAGTTCAATCGTACGCAATTCGTGTCAGAGTTATAGTCACGAAAATACAGGGTGTCATAGTATGGCCACGATCCCTCTTGGTCATTCTAAAATGCTTTTGAACGTGAGCATACCTAATCATGTCGTTCAACATTCATG
The DNA here is from genome assembly GCA_032361285.1 of Aequorea victoria. Classification (NCBI taxonomy): domain Eukaryota; kingdom Metazoa; phylum Cnidaria; class Hydrozoa; order Leptothecata; family Aequoreidae; genus Aequorea; species Aequorea victoria. The sequence goes on along the minus strand of JAUTBS010346868.1, from coordinate 9,901 downwards.
CATTAGTTAAGTATATGAACTTAAACTCAAAGAACTAATAGTGATGAGTAGAGGCTAACTATGAGATTTTACTGAGTGGGTGCCTAACACCTTCCCACTCGGTACCTTAGCCCCCAAACCTAATTTGTGATGATGAAAGGACAAATCCTAATCCATGAGAGTCTCACATAGGTTCTTGAACTTTAAAACCAAGTGGTGACTTTGTTAACTAAGGAATGACCCTAGAGGGGGGTGAATAGGGTCTAAAATAATTAATAACTAGCAACCTATATATGCAAGTAAACATACACAAGCAAGAGATGAGATATAAAGAGTTAGAGAATAACACCGCTGATTTATAGTGGTTCGGTTATCCCAACCTACGTCCACTCCTCAATCACCTCTTGAGAATTTCTCTACTATGGCAAAATACTTATGGGTGTGCTCCAAACCTCTTTACAAAGATCCACACAGCTGTATTTCAAAGCTTCCAAGCTTCTAGCACTTGTAATCTTTCCTTTGTGTGCTACACTACACACAAAGATCAGTAGCAGGTGACTCACCCCTACTTGTACAAAGTTGTTTGTAAAGTATTTTGATGCTAGAACATCAAAATGAAATGAACTCTCTCACTAGAGTAGATATTACAACGAGCTCTTGAAAGAAAGACCAGGAAGATGATGAATAGTGATTACTGAGTTTCTTTCGGATCAATGATGAGAAGATCTTTTTCTGATCTTGAATGAGTGATACAAGATTTTTCATTTCTGTTTCTGACTTCTCTTTTGGGAAGAGTGATTGATGAAAAGATATTCTGATCTTGTATATGATGGGTCTCTCTCTCTGGATATTTCTTTATATCTGATCTTGACTTTTGGTGTTCTATTTGATTCATCAGAGATCATTTCTTTTTATAGGCACTAGCTCCAATCTTTGCATTTAATGATTCTGATATTGAGGAGTGCTTGCAATAAATGTCTGTCTCTGTCTTCATTTGCTTTTAGTCTCAAAATTCAAATTCTGAATTTAATGCGCCGTAAATCAGATATTCTTTTCACTGTAGAGAAAATTTTATAATTAATTTCTTTGATCTTGATTTTTTCTTTGTCAAGGATTTGAGGCAACTTTATTGGATTTGCAACTGAAACAAATCCCCATAATATCTTCTGGTTGAATATAGATGTTGAGAATCAAATTCTTGCATTTAATGCTTTGAGATACAACTGTTTTTCTCCATAATTTTTAGGACTTTTTGTTCCAGCAAATATTTGGGTCGACTCAATTGGCTTCTTAGACTACTATCTGCTGGTGGGTCGACTCACTGAATACTGGGTCGACTCACATGCCTTTGGAGGATTCTGCCTGTAGTTGGGTCGACTCACTGATGAGTTGCGTCGACTCATATGAGTTGCTGTGCCATGGGTCGACTAAAAATTCTTTCTGTGTCAGCTCATAACGTCTGGGTCGACTCATAAGAGTTTTGGGTTGACTCATGATGATATGTTAAGGCGCTGGGTCGACGTGTGAGCTGAGGTTGGTTGACTCTTGGTAAGGCACTTTGACTTGGGTTGACTCACTGCTAACTTGTGTTGACACGAAAATATCTTAAGTGCTGGGTCGATGTATAGGTCGATGTAGGTCGACTCTGGCCAGGTTCAAGATCTTGGGTCGACTCACAGTGAACTTGGGTCGACTTATGAGGATATGAAGTAGTTGGGTCGACACAGGGAGGTGTTGGGTCGACTCAAAGCTCAGCTTGTCAAAACTACAGAGAGCTGATATTGGTTGGGTCTACTCATGGAGGTGTTGGGTCGACTCAAAGCTCAGCCTGTCAAAACTACAGAGAGATGATATTGGTTGGGTCGACTCATGGAAAGGTGTGGGTCGACTCAAAGTGCTCTGTTTTCACATTATGGATTTAGGCTCTGTTTTGGAGTGGTTTATTTGTTAGGTATTGTTTGGAAAAGAGTGTTAAAGCTTGTTTAAATACCTGAAATTACTTAAATCAATGTTAAATACAAAGCTAACTCTTTTAATCGAAGTTAACCTATTAGATAACCATTTAACTATATTTTGACGATTAAGTGAAACAAATATGACAGATTATGATCAATTAATCATATTGTTTGAAATCATTTAAGCTTTAATTGAAAAACTTTAGAGTTTGTTTAATTATTTTAATTTTTTTATTTGTTATCATTAAAAATCCATATTTGATTCATTAAAACCTTGGGGCTAACAATAACATCATCAAAAAACTCTTGGCTAACAAGTATTTAATATCTTTACTGTAAAATGGATTCTAACTCGATAAACTAAATAAATGTTTTGATCTCATCGGTTAAGAATCTGAACCATTGGATATCAAGAACAATGTGGCAATGATGTACCCCTAAAATTTTAAGACGATCAGACTTCATTTACCATCTGATCCGCAGAAGAAAAGTTGGTTGGTTGTCTCTCTTTGACAAAACTCTCATCGCAAAGCGTGGATGAGTGAATGTCAAAGAATCATAGATATTCTCTTTTGATTAAACCGTTTATCAGGCAAAACAAAAACAACAAACAAAAAATAGAAAACAAAATAAAACAAAACAAAACATCCTTTTATAGTCATGCCAGATTGCAAGCAACAGTTTATAGTCGTGTCGGACAGCGAGCATCAAGTTATAGTCGTGCTGGACTGCGAACGTATCATTTGGAGTCACGCTGGATTAAAGGTACTCAGTTTAAGGTCGTAAGATGGACCGATTTATTCAATTTTGGATCATGGGATGGACCCAAAAGCTCCCAATTTTAGGTCGTGAGATGGACCCAAATCACTCAGTTTAAGGTCGTGAGACGGAACCTTTTTGGAAACCCGAGGTGCGAAAGATGAAGCTCGGTACGCAAAAAGATGGAATGATCGAGAAAGATTTCCTAAGAGTTTCTAAGGATATCAGAGATGGACTCTGAATATGGATTTTGAATTTTGAAATCGAAGGGATGATAAAATAGGAAGAGGACACGTGGCGTGGTGCCACGTGTACAGAGCATGTGGGGTGTCACATGGCACGATGCCACGTGGGGAAGCGCCAGGTGGAGGGTCTGACCAGGCGTGCGAGGTGATAAGGTAGCGCGACGCTGCCTTGTGTACAATGAAGTGGTGCGACGCTAGGTGGAGAAGAGGGAAGTGGCGCGCGCTAGGTAGGTGAAGGGTCGCGCATTTTTCTTTAAGTACGGCCGCAGCTCATTTGAGTCGCACGCGACTCTCAAGCTCTCTCTCTCTCTATTTCTCATCTCTGTCTCAACTCTTTACTTTCTCTCTCTCTCTAGAAAAATAACGAACGGTGAATATCTGGCGATAGGCGGCGTGGGTCACGGGACGGACCCCACCCCCGAGGTTCCAGAGCCTGCGGTCCCAGCACAATCCGGTAGGACCCAGAGCACAGATTCCCTCTTCAGGGGCCTCCAGAGTTTGGGAGGACTCAGTGGCTTACTTTCTAGCCCCTCCCAGCAGCCTTCCAAGTGGTCCACCGCTATGGAGGACCTGATGGATGCTGCCAAGGCTTCCCAGACCACGGAGCAGATCGGGCCCTCAGAGCCCCCCACCACCGAGGAGCCAGTGGCAGACAGCCCACAGCCCCAGGATCCCTGTCGCGGGGTCCTGGCCGGGGAGATGCCGGAGGGTTTCGACCCGGCGCGGTATGACCCTCCGGTCCACTCGTTGGAGCCCTGAGCCCTTACCCGATTCTACTACACTGACTCGAGTACAGAGCTGGACCTGTTTCTCCGATCGCCCAGCCTCCATTTCTCGGCGGTGATCCTCCAGGTATGCCTTAAACCTTTTCTATTTCAATTCTGCTTTAATTAAACCCGAAAGACATCCGAAAACTTAAGAAAGAATTTGGACTTAGATGTATGCACAGGGTAGGCCCGAAGCGCTTGGATAGATGTTTTCATGGAATACACAGTAAACAACTTGAACCCTTAACAATTAAAAACAGATTCAAACTTAGAAACATTGCATGTTTAGGATGAACCCCGTATTTTCTTTCTTTTCATGTTTTGTATGTTTTTTGGTTATTCACAGTTGGGTTGCATGCTAATACATCCAGTGGTGAAGGAATTTTGATTTTTATCCCGAGATTAACGTTTGCACATTTTTTTAGGGAACTTTGTTTTTGTTTTTCTCTGTTCGGGCTACGGGTTAATGCTTCTCGATGTGGAATTTTATTTGTCCCTAGGTGAACGTTTACACGTTTTTCTAGAGAAGTTATTCATGTTTAGTTTCAACCAATTCAAACTTGAGTCACGTATCGATGCAATCTGAGTTGGGTAGGCTTTCCATCGTCCCGACTAACTTAGGTTACATCTCGCACTTCTCGGGATGGGTAGACTTTCCATCGTCCTGACCACCCTAGGTTGTATTGCACGCTTCCCAAGAGAGAACTAATTAGTTTGGCATTTACATGCCTTTTTAGGAGAATTCTTTGTTTTAGTTTTGATTAATTCAAACTTGGGTTACGCATCAATGCAATCCAAATTGGGTAGGCTTTCCATCATCCCGACCAACTTAGGTTATATCTCGCACTTCCCAGGATGGGTAGGCTTTCCATCATTCCGACCACCCTAGGTTGTGTTGCACGCTTGCTAAGAGGGAACTAATACTGCTTATCCCTAGTTAGTGTTTGCACGCTTTTCTAGAAGAATTTTTTATTTTGATTTTGATTTTGATTAATTTGAACCTGGGTTACGCATCAATGCAATCCAAATTGGGTAGACTTTTTATCGTCCCGACCAACTTAGGTTACATCTCCCACTTCCCGGGATGGATAGACTTTCTATCATCCCGACCATCATAGGTTGTGTTGCACGCTTCCCGAGAGGGAACTAATACTGTTTGCCCCTAGTTAGCAGTTGCACGCTTTTCTAGGGGAATTTTTTGTTTTGGTTATTTTTAATCAATTCCAACTTGAGTTACGTAAAAACATTTCTCGAGAAGGGCAGGGCTTCTGTTCGGTCTGCCCGAATTAGGTTACACATTGGGCCCAGCGCTCGACGACTTACACGAATTATCCGAATGTGCCCTAATTTGGCTGGAATAGCTGGTCCCGACCAACTCTAGGTCGAGTCGTACGTATTCCCTAGGGAATCAATTGACTTGTTTTTGTTGTCCCTAGATTAACGTTTTTACGTTTATCTAGGAAATTTTTGTTATCTTTGAATGCTTGGTTTTGTCCCTAGATAAATATTTTCACATTTTCTACGGTTTGTTCGTTACTTTACCCGTGGGTTACGTATCAACATTTTCCAAGGTAGGCAAGCTTCCCTCTGCCCTACTCGAAACAGGTCATGCTTCATGCCCCCGCTCATGATGTATAAGCTACAAGGCTTCGGGTCATCATAAGTTGCGTTCCACACTTCCGAAGTAAAATAGGGGTGCTCTTACCTGATTGACTTAGGTTGTGCTACCCGTTTCCCGAGATGGGATTTGGTGGCTTTGTCCCTAGATAAACGTTTTGCATTTTTCTAGAGAATTATTATTAGGATTTTGTCCTTAGATTGACGTTTGCACGCTTTTCTAAGGATTCATTAATTATATTTTTGGTTGTCCCTAAACAAATGTTTGCACATTTATCTAAGAAAATTTTAATTTTAGTTTGTCTTAGGATAGTATTTGCATGCTTTCCTAGACTTATTGCAATTTTTATTTTTGACGGACTTAGACTACATTTTCACGCTTCCCAAGATAGTTTTTCTTCTAAGGTCACTAGAAATAGTGTTTGCACGCTTTTCTAGATTTATTGAGGTTTTTCATTTTTGGTTCTGAATTAGGTTTCTTTTAAGGCTTCCTAAGACAAAATTTTTATTTTACGCACTAAAAACAGCGTTTGCACACTTTTTTAGATTTATTGGGTTTTTACTTTTTGATCCGACTTAGGTGACTTTTTGAAGGCTTCCTAAGATAACATTTTCATTTTACGTACTAAAAATAACATTTGCACGCTTTTTTAGGTTTATTGAGTTTTTACTTTTTGATCCGACTTAGGTGGCTTTTTAAAGCTTCCTAGGGCAGAGTTTTAATTTTTAGATCACTAGAAACAGCGTTTGCACGTTTTTCTAGGTTTATTAAATTTATTCTTTTTGATTCGACTTAGGTGGCTTTTTAAAGCTTTCTAAGATATAATTTTTATTTTACACACTAGAAACAGCGTTTGTACGCTTTTCTAGATTTATTGGGGAGTTTCTTTTTGCTCTTTTTTTTAGTTTCTCAAATTAAGTCGCGCTTCATGTTTCTTAATATGACCAATTTTTCTTTTCTCAGTCAGATTATATTCCATCCCTTTTTTTTTTGTCTTTTTAGTTTTTCTCCTTTCAGGTTACATTATCTGACCATTTTTTTGTGTTCTTTTTTTTTTTCTTCCTTTTTTCCTTACCACCGACTATCTATGTGGATTAGGGGGCTCCGCCCGGGTCCTTGAGTGGTACCAGGCTCTCCCCCCGGGGAGCCGAGTGCTGGTGGACAGATTCGGGCTCAGCCGATTCATCCCCTGCCTCACGAGTACTCATAATGATAGAGTACTCTTGACGACTCTAGTGGAGAGGTGGTGGGATACCACCAACACCTTTCACTTCTCGTGCTTCGAGGCCACCCTGACCCTACTGAATTCTTCTATGATCACGGGGATCAGGGTAGGGGGTGAGCCGATACCCCTCGACATCACCGTTGGCAGGTGCCCAGAGACACTTATTCACTGGCTAGGTGAGGTCTCACTGCGCATCGACCAGGGGCATATCCGGTACGCCTGACTCATAGAGAGATACCTAGGGTTCGCATGCACTGAGCCCCGCCACGTCGAGTGGGTTGCTCGTGCATTATTACTCTACATGATCGGTACGTGCTTGTTTTCGAACAGGAACAACACCGTTCATTTGTACTTTCTAAGAGCCCTGCACGATTTTGACCGGATAGCATCCATCGACTGGGGAGGAGCGGCGCTGGCGACGATCTAAATCGGTCTGCGGTCCGACTGTCGGACCAAGGAGAGCTCTGTGATCGGGTACTGGCAGATCATTGAGGTACGATCTTCATTTCATTCATTGTCCATTCATTGTCCATTCATTTCAATTTGCACCTATCACTTATTTTACTTGGTCCAACTTATTCTATTTTTGTTGTCTTTTCTATAATTTTCTTTTTCTTTTCCATTTTTTTGTTTATTTATTTACAGCTGTGGGCCTACGAGTTCCTGGATTTAGCACACCCAGAGAACACCCACTCGGACTCCCAGATTATCCCGAGAGCAGCTCGATGGGTCCAGAGCACACAGGGGAAGAAAGAGAATCGGAAGGACCTGAACACCTACTGCCACACACTGGATCGCCTGTCCCTGGCATAGGTATGTCCTATTTCACTTTTTCGTGTTAGATTTTATATCCATGACAATTCTTGTATGTAACCCGTGCCAAGTTGTTTTGATTTGTTTTGCAGGTGAACTGGCGACTATGAGAGGGTATGGAGGATAGAGCCGGGAGGATCTGATGAGGAGCCGTTGGGCTCATCAGAGGAGGATCCTGCTGGAGGGCCCTCTCCGTCAGGAGTGGTATCTGGGCGAGCGAGTGGTCCGCCAATCATTGGGACTGGGCCACTTCCGAGTTCATCAGCCTCCTCTACCCAGTATGAGGTCAACGCAGACCATGCCACCGGAGGACGTTGCTGAGGCATTGTATGGCCTCCCGGCTGGGGATTTCCTAGCCGAGGGGGATTACACTGTCTTTGCACACGACCGTCTGATGCATCCGATGGTTGTCCAGCGTACGGATTCGTAGGCCGGACAACCTTCAACGTCTCAGGCTCCTCATGTGGTGGGTGTTCGTCTTCCTCATGCTCGCGGTGGTGGTGGGACCACTCGAGCTGCCCATGGTGTTGCTGCTGGTGATGAGGCCTCCTTGCATTCGGTACCTCGGGAGGTGGTGGCCTACCCTCACGGGCTTCCATATGCTGTCCCCATTCATGTCCCCGAGGTACCAGAGCTGCGTCCGATAGGGGATGAGTAGGTATTCCTTTTATCTTTGGTTAGCATCTTTATTTTTTCTTAACCAGGTATGTTATTCCATCTAACATGTTCTTTTATTGATTATTTGTTTCTGTTTTAGGTCTTTCAAGTTTCTCGAGATTACATGGAGAGCTTCCTCGGCTTTTGCTCGGGTCTGATGGTTCTGGCGAGGCAGCAGACCCAGATGCTGCTGGATGCCCAGATACATCCCATCCCCCGGCGCCCCCAATTTTCTCCTCGTCCGGTGAGTATTTGTCTTTCAGTGGCTCGTAGGTCCCTTCTCTTCTTTTTTTTATCACATTTTTTTTATTTTATTGCACACTCATGCATATATTTTTCTTTGTACTTATTCTTTTCCTTTTCTCCCCTTTTTTATTTTATAGCATTCCTCCACCAGCCGTACCTCGGTGCATGGGACATCCTCGTCCTCCCCCGTTGCTCATCTGACAGCTGCCAGTCCATCTGCAGCCTCCCAGGGGTCTGTCCCGCGGATCAGAGTTTGTCGGGAGCGCCAGACAGACAGTGATGACGACATGGACGCGGACGATGCCACCACTTTTGCATCGTCCATTCCGCATCCATCACGTCGCACCCGTCGTCGTCGGGACTAGAATCCCTCTTCTTCTCTCTTATATTTGTTGCACCCTTGAGATACACTTTCTTTTCCGCACATACATTATATATATTATTTTTTTTGGGTGATAGGCCTTCGTGCTTGATTGGATTATTTATTTTTTTGTTTATATTTTCTCTTTGTATGGATATTTTTTATTTATTTATATATGGATGGATGGATTGCTTCTTTATTTGCATGGATGGTTATACATACGGATGATGCATGTACATGGGAACACATTTACAGATTTATCTATAGGGCATATGCACAGGATTAGCTATATACAAGGATTGGATGTTTATAGGGATCTATTTACGAGGATCTATTTACAGCGTTTTAAGAACCGAAGAGATTATTTACAAAAGATTTATTTATAAGAATTTTTTTCTTTTAGTTTTCTCTTTTCTCTCTCTTTTTTTTATGGGGCTCCTTTTCAGGATTTGCGTTGCATCTTTATATTTATACAAATACATATTCACGGATGTTAAGAGATGGTAAGGCATAGTCCGAATCGGTTATGCTAACACCCGTAAATATTAAGTACCAGTGGTGACAGGCATAGACATAAAGTAGGGGAGAACAAGACTGCTTTCTTTCAACACTTTAACAAAAGGTGGCGCCACGTCATGTGAGAATGACATAACGCACGCTATCTCAACGTGGCGTGCACTATATGGAGGTGGCGCACGCCAGGTATGATAGATTTGAGACTAGGTTCTGTCCCCCGGGATTTTTATAAAAGGGAATCCAGCCTCCTTCTAAACAACCATTCTGGATTCTGTAACATGGCTTCCTCCACCCAAAATTCTCTGTCTTGCTGGACTGATGAATTTACTCAGATAAAGCAAACCAATTTTGTAAATTTTAGTTTGAACACACTTTTCCATTTAAGGTCTGTGAGGATGGATTGGAATTTTCTGAAGGCGTCCACCCAACTATGGGATCCGGTGGTTCATACTTTCAGGCTCGGAGACGAGGAGCTCTGTCCGACCGTCAAAGAGCTTGAAGCTATCCTGCATTTATTCCCCTGAGCAGAGGTTTTGAATCCTTCATCATCAGTGAGTTCGAAAAAACTCTTGCAGGATTTATGCGAGTTGAGCAATAATGAAGCTTCTCTTATTCTGCATGATGGGATTCTTGATACATCCGGCCTGATGAGCTACTTTTGTCCTACCGGTTCAGTCTCGTTGTCGCTATGCCCTGTGCATCTGCTTACTTACCCAATTTCTTCTCTCCCCGGGAGATGATGGCATTAGTACTACCTTAG
>JAUTBS010346757.1:0-10571 GCA_032361285.1 Aequorea victoria | reverse complement strand
GGCATCAGTTTAAATGATAAAATAGATTAATTAATGATTAAATTAACACCAGAAACAAACGTTAAAGCTTATAAAATGGGGAAATGGTCCGTTTAGTAAGCTATAAATAGTTTATTAGCTTTATTATGGATTATAATATATTGCATTACATAATCAGGGTGACGAGGATTCTACATTTACTCCCTATTTCATTTGAGCTTGCATTGGATATCAGATGAGTGGTTTTACATGCTATGTATCTTCATGCAAAATCCCCGTATTCCCAAACTATTTTAGCAAAGAAATTTATATGCTTTTAAATTCTTTTAATTGGACTGTTATTGCTTTTCTTATAAGATTTATGGTACAAACCTTTTACTTGTGAGTGGATTTACTTGCTACATACCTTCAGTAAACCCCGTATTCCCCAAGTTTCTTCAGAAAAGGGATGCATATATTTTAAAAAGGTTTTTTAAATGATATTGTGTGATATCGTCTCGTAGAAAAATCATGGAATGAATGTTTTAATTTATGAAAAAGTTTCTTAAACGAATATTTTACAAGTTTTGACTCATATGTCATTATTATGATATCTTGGTGACTCGTGTAATATTACCAAATAAAAAGTATGTATGATACAGACTAATGTCTGATGATGAGATATCTTTGTGACTCGTATAATGTTAGCCAAATGAAAAATATATATGATACAGACTAATGTCTGACGATGAGATATCTTGATGACTCGTGTAATGTTACAAAAAGAGAAGTACATATGATAAAGACTAATGCCTGATGATAAGATATCTTGGTGACTCGTGTACGTTACCAAATAAAAATTATACGAGATACAAACTAATGTCTGATGATGAGATATCTTGGTGACTCGTGCTAATGGGACAAAATGAACTATATATATATTATTGGGATACAGACTTGTGTCTGATAATGTGATATGTTGGTGACTCGTGTTAACAGGACCAAATGAAAGATATATATAATTTCAAGATTGATATGATGGGTTGAATGATCACCCTTTTGAAATGAAATGATGGGTTGAATGATCACCCTTTTGACATTACTGTATATATCATGCCATGAGTATGTTGATGTATAAATCTATTTTGTATCCCCTGTTGTGAACTGTATCGTATTATGCATGTTTTCATTCACCAGCTTTAGTTGACGTTGTACTCAACACATTTTAGAAAATCAAGGAAGAAGCTAGATAATGGACTCGACTGATTCAAGGGATCCAAGAATAAGGACTTCTAGGACATGCATTCATATTTTACTTCCGCATTCGAATAAATTAAATAATTGATGATGAGATGTTGAGTTACATTGATGAGATAGTGGGCTGTTTGTCCCACATTTATATTTATGGATTTTAATTATTTAAATCCCTACAAGATTATATTAATTAGCATATGATTAACTAATTGCATGTTTAAGCTTTTTTGGTTCATTGGACCAAAATCCATGATCCATGGCCCACCTTTTCAAAATTTGAGGTGTGGCATTGTGTCCTCGAAATGAGTAAGTTTTACATGATTCGAATAATGTGGTCCACGACAATCTCAACTATTGGTCCCCAGACCATGAAATAATATTTTTTCATAATAATAATTCTTTTCCATAAGATACCTCTAAATCCTCCTAATTAAGAGGACGTTAAGTTTTCCAGGCCACACTCAACCCAAGCCATATAAATGGATGGACCAAGATGATTTTACTCAAAACAACACACAATGGGATCATAAAGAGACAATGAAGGTGTTTGGTATAAATAAAATATAAGTTTATAGGTTAATATAAATAAAAAGTATAATTATGATTTTAAGCAGAAATTACGAATATTTATTAAAGTTGTAAACTTATAATTTTAAATAGTAGAATTTATATTTTTTGATTTAAAATCAGAAGCTATAAGCAAAAAGGTATAAACACACATGTTGATATTTTTTTTAACTTTTTACTGAATTTTAAACGAAAAATTAAAAATTAAGCTCAAACAAGCACTCTTAATGCAACTTATTCAAATTTCAAAACCTTGCTTTCTTGATTTTAGAAGAGTTGAAAAGTTTCTCGCTACCATGTTTTTAATGTCATGTCCCAGTATGCCACATGAAAACACATATTGATCACATAACTAGACAACAAAGATCCTACTGTTGGGTTAAAGATTATGTACCAGAAATTAAACAATGCAAAGGGGAACTCGAGAATTACATGGTATAGCCTTTGGCCCGCGTCCACGGGAGAAGAGAGAATAATTTCCACTATAATCAATGAAAGATATACAATGGAGGAAGAGGAGAATCAAAGTTCTCAACTTTCACTCACAACTCACTCTTACTCTCACACACTCTCTCTCATAACTCTCTTGCACCACTCACTATTTTTCGTTGCACACTTTCTCATGCCTATGCACTTAACATACACACATAGATTTATAATGGATGTTGGCCTCATGACCCACGAGGAAATAAGCTCTTTGTTCCCATGTGAAGCAGCAGCTCAGTCTGCAATGAATATGGTTTGATGGTTGCCCATTGAAGGATCCTGTATCGACTTTCAATCTTGGAGTGAGCAATGCTATCTCAGCTGCCTTGAGAAGTCGTTGCTTTGAGCTACTGAATGCAAAAAACCCCAAAAGACTGGAAAAAGGGGTGGACCTCTCCCCCTCCACACCCATAGGAGAGAGAGTGCTATCGATGACTCTCAGTGGGAGTTTATCCTGACCAAATCTCTGTAAACATCAAACTTGTCTCCAGACACGACTTTCATCACCATGTCTGCAGGTTTCTTATCGGTGTGGATCTTCTCTAACTTTAACTGTTGCTTCTCTATGGCTTTCCATATCCAGTGATAGCGAATATCAATGTGCTTCGTACGGGAGTGGTACATTGAATTTCTTGCTCAGATCAATCGCATTTTGACTGTCACAATACATATTGAACTTTTTTTGCTTCAGACTCAATTCTTGAAAGAATCTCTATAACCACAACATCTTCTTTCCAGCGTCAGTGACGGCTATATACTCCACTTCAGTTGTGAATAAAACAACACTTTTGCAACTTGGACTGCTATGATGCAGTCCCCCCGCAAAAGTGAGCAAAAACTCAGATATTAATTTTCGACCATCAAGATCGCCTGCCATATTAGCATTTGTAAAACCTTTCAATACTAGATCCGCTCTCTCAAAATGCAAACACATCTTCAAAGTACCCTTCAAGTTTCTCAAAATTCACTTGACGAATTCCTAATAATTTCTTCCTGGATTAAACAGGAACCTGCTCACAATGCCAATAGCGTGAGCAATTTCTGGCTAGGTACAAACCATAACATCTATCAAACTCCCTAATGTTGAGGAGTAGAGGACTACCTCCATCTTCTCTTTCTCTTCTATGGAAGAGGAACACATACTTTTGCTCAACTTAAAGTGACTGGCTAGAGGAGTGCTAAAAGGCTCGACATTCTTTATGTTGAGTTTTTCAATCATCAATTCAACGTACTTCTCCTGTGATAGCCAAAACTTATTTTCCTTTCTGTCTCGAATAATCTTTATGCCCAAAATCTGTTGTGTTCGGCCTAAGTTTTTTATTTTTCATGTCAAAAAACTTGAACAACTCTTTCTTTAACTTGCTAATTATTGTAGCATCCTGGCCAAACAATCAGCATGTCATCAACATAGAGTAAAAGAGTGATAAAGTTATCATCATAGAATCTCTTGACATACACGCACTAATATATTATAGTTCTGTTGTAACCATGACCAACCATGAATGAGTCAAACTTTTTGTACCACTGTCTCGGTGCTCGCTTCTGTTCGTAGAGACTCTTTTTTATCTTGCAGACTAAATTCTCTTTCCCTCGTACTTCAAAACCTTCATGTTGTTCTATGTGGATCTTTTTCTCCAAATCTCCATGGAGAAAAGTGGTGTTCACATCTAATTGTTCAATCTCTAAGTCCATGCTAGCAGTCATTCCCAAAACAACTTTGATAGACGTAATCTAAACGACTGAAGATAAAAATTCATCAAAATCAATACCTTTCTTCTAACCAAAGCCTTTGATAACCAAGAGAGATTTGTGTTTCACTCGCTTTCCGCTTCCATCATTTTTTAGCTTGTAGAGCCACTTATTCTTCAATAGCTTTCTACCTTTCAAAAGTTCTACCAGATCATAGGTATAATTCTTCTGCAGGGAATTCATCTTCTCTTGCACTGACTGCTTCCATTGACTTTTCTCTATGTGGGTCAATGCCTCCTAAAAGGCTTCTAGCTCCCCCTCACCTGTCAACAAAATATACTCAGAAGTAAGATATATGGACGATGTTCTATCCTCTTTGGTTATCTTCCTCAACTGGGGCTCTATAGCTTTTGGTGGAGGGGTATGCCCCTACTCAACACCCTATTCATCTACTTTTGGAACTTTATCTTATACTTTGTTAGTGGCATGTGAATGTAAAGGATCTGGAATAATATCTGGGGTGCTGGCAACTTAAGATTTTGCTAGTTTCTCGGCAAATTTTTCTATTGTCTTGTTCTCGTGGAACACCATGTCTCTGCTGCGAATCACTTTCTTCTTTTTTGGATCCCATAGTCCGAATCCAAACTCTTCATCTTCGTAGCCCACAAAGATGCATGGTGTGGACTTTCCATCAAGCTTGGATCTCTGCTCCTTGGATACATGAGCAAATTTTTTACACCCGAACACTCTTAGATGAGAGTATGGAAGATCTCTGCCAGACCATGCTTTCTCGGGTGTCTCAAAATCCAGTGGAACTAATGGTGATTTGTTGATAAGATAACAAACAGTGTTGACATCTTCTCCCCATAATGGTTTAGGTAACTTGATCATTTTGAGCATGCATCTGACTCTCTCCATAATAGTCTAATTCATCATTTTTGCAACTCTATTGTTTATGGGGTGTCGAATAGAGTTTTCTTGTGTCGAAATCCTCGATCAACACAGTTGGCTCTGAACTAGTTCGAAGTGTATTTGTCACAATTTTCTGTACGGAGACACTTCAAATACTTTTCGGTCTTTCGGTCCACCATGGCATAGAACTTCTAAAATTACTGAAACACCTCATCCTTTGTCTTTAGAAAATATACTCATAGCTTTCTTGATGCATCATCAATAAAGTTAAGAAAATACTTCAAGTCTCCAAAACTATCTACTTCAATAGGACCACATATAGCTGAGTGTACAAACTTAACAACTCTGGTATTTTCTTAGAACAAGAACGGAATGAAACTCTATTCTATTTACCGAATAGTCAGAAATCAAAAGGATTTAAAGGAATACCTTTAGCAATGAGAATAACAGGCTTCTTTGCCAAAATCTCCAAGCCTTTCTGACTTATATGTCCCAACCTCTTGCGTCACAGATTTGGTGAAACCTCGTCTTCAACTGTATTCAGGTTGTCTGAGCAGATCTTCAGATGAGTCTTGTATAGTGTACAACATGCATGTCCTTTGACTATAACCAATGATCCCTTTGTCAGCTTCCAGTAACCATTACCAAAGTAGTTCTTGTATCTCAACAGATCCAGAACATTCCCTGATATCAGATTGAGGCACAGATCGAAAATATGCCTCACATCTCTGAAGCACCATCATGCACATAACATTGGTTTGGATGGTTACATCCCAACTCTAAAGATCTTAGAATGGAAAGTGTTGCCCATTCTAACAATGTCATAATCTCTAATTTTGTATGAAATGAAGAACTCCCTCCGGGAAGTGATATGATAAGAGACTGCTGTATCGGTAATCCACTATTTATTGTGCTCTGCAAAGTGAAGACATTCCTCTTCATCGAAGGAGAGTACTTACATTTTCGATACAATGAATGATGTACTGGCGTCATCTGACTTTTGTTGATTAGTGCCTTGCCTCGCCTCGATCTTTTTGAATCTATAGAACTCTTGATATGACCCTCCTAACCACATTCGTAGTATTTGATTCTGGATCTGGTCTAACTTCTATTGTCTCTGGACTTACAGTTATCCTGAGACCTTTTGGGACCTCTACTTCTACCTCTGCTCCTTTTTTGATTCATTCCTTTGTTCTTCGCAATAAGAGCATGTGATTGGTCTGTGCCCATGTCATTTTCCTGAATTCTTCATTGAACAAAGAGTCATTGACCATATTCATGGTCAACTTTTCCTCTGTTACTGAGTTGCTAAGAGAAACCACCACTACAAGAAAAAATACTTTTTGCGATCATTTTTGGCAACCAGTGTAAATATCAGTCGTTCAATGCTTCATAATTGGTCACTAATTTAATTTTGGTCATTGAATAGTAATCTTTTTGCGACCAAAGTTATAGTTAGTATTCGGAAGTTTGGCACAAACTTTTAGCGACAAATATTTAGTCACGGAACGCTTTGCAATCGTTGACTAATTGAATTTTGGTCACTGAAGCATTATCTTTTGCCGGCCGAAACCAAATTTAGCTACAAAATACTATGCAGCATCTTTTGGTGACCAAAATTGTAGTCGGGGATGAAATTACTTTTCCACGACAAAGGGAATTTCGTCGTGAATAGAATATAATTTTTTGGTGCCAATAAGTTTTCCACTGTGCGCTGGTATATCACTTTTTGCGGCGAATTCATATGGTCGCTAAAACTTAATCTAAGCAAAACTACGTCATTTTATATTCTAGGTTACTAGGTTATACTTTAGAAAATAAAGTCTGCGTATCCATCTAACTCTCAAAACCATCGAAGATTACTGAGATCTTCTACCCTTGTTTATGCCTCTCTCTCACGGCGTCGCTGCCTACACCGCTTGTCGCTTGTGACACCGCTCACCGCTTTCGTCGCTCTCCACTGCTTCATGGGCTGGAATGGCCCTTCAAATTCTGACAGATTGTGGAAATGGTTGTACCAAACATGGAAAAAGAATTGGAAAGAAAGAATAGGTAATCCTCCAGCCCATTTCACATGCCATGTGTTGCTAAAATGTTTTATGTGCAAGTTGAGTGCAAATATGCTCTCACTTCTCACATATTCAATTAATATTTATGTTAAGGCAAGGCATTATGGGATAAATTTGGACGACAATGTAGATTTGCTGATCTCATATTTTATAGAATCGATGCCCTTTTGACATGTTTTTTCACTCTCTCTTGAACCTCTGACCCTCTAGATAACTCTTTTAGAGTTAGGTAAGTAAATAGTTATGCATGCATGCATAGATATAATCCCTTAGACCCATCTGAGAATCTTCATCGGAGATGAGTAGACATCTTTCATGAAGCTCTTCTTGAATTGTCCAGTTCGTACAATTTGGTAATACAAAATTCTATATTGTAGTTGGTAGGTCTATCGCTTAAATGTGTTCCTTCTCGTAGAGATCTCATGCGGTGACTTCTCTTGTTCTCCGGGTGCATACTAGATTGGATGTAGTATACACTCAGGCTATGTCGTGTACTTGGAGAACTAAGGGGCAATGCTGCTGGATTCTCATTAGGGAGATGTTGCTGGATTCTTATTAGGGATCAGTGAGGTAGTGTGAGCTACTTCCTACGATATATACTATGCATTTGTGAATGGGATAGAATTAACTACCAAAATAGGAAGGAATTAGAGAAGTTAGGGTACATTGTCATGTTCAATTTTGAATTAATTTGCAAGTGATAAGAAATAGACAAGAGTTGGATGGCTATCAAAAATAGATTCGCAAGTGCACAATATAGAGAAGGGGTGAAGTCGTTTATTGAATTTGCGATGAAAAATGTAAAAATGGAGGATAAGATTCACTGTTCGTGTATCGATTATTTGAATACAGAAAAACATAACAGTAAATTTGTCAGTATTCATTTGATTCGAAGGGGAATATCACCTTCTTCCAAGACTGGTGTACCACAGAGAAATTGTTCCCGTGTATCTATCTCATGTACCGAATAACGATAGCCACGGCGATAGTGAACATGTGACGCCCCAATTCGAGAATGGTAACCGGCCATGATTTAAGGGCCTTGGCCTAAAAAACTAAGTCATAATCAGGAATTAGCTATCAATACGCTAATTAGATACTCATTCTTCATGGATTAAAACCATAAAATCCTTTTCATTAAAATAGGGTAAAAATGCCCATAATATTCGTAAATGTATCTCATCATAATTTAAGTGTGTTCTGAATTAAAATGCAAAAGCTAAAATGTAAATGATAAATGTTGTATGCCCTAGAGGTCCGTAGTCTTGGATCCATCGCCGAAGTCCATCCTCAACTCATTGATTACCTGAAAATGTTATAAGTAACATCAGTATAAATTGGTGAGTGAACTCATGATAGTACAGTGCAGTTAGAAAATAGAAAATAAAATATCTGTATAACAACATATCATGGCATGACATATATACTGTAAGAAAAATGGTTATTCACAATCTTTTATTTCATCTCATTTCATCTCTTGAAAACAAGTATCTTTTCATTTGAATTCAATATTTTCTCATGTCATAACTAAATCAATAATAATGCAACATGCTCGTACAAGAGTGGGATCAATCAATCAGTGCAACAGTGTCATACTGTGCATTATAAGTATCATTGCCACATTTTACTCGGGGTCTCTTGACCCTTGGATCCAATATCGACAGAAGAGTCACTCAGGTGGTGCCTGAGATTGTTTTCAACTCAATTCCAGTTAAGGTCACTGGACTCACCCGGGCTGTCCCTTAACCGTTGAGTCAATTAGAGTCAACGCGGATCAAACCGGTACTTTTCTCTAATTGGCCAAAGTCACCTCAGAAGAGGACTCTCCTTTGGACTTGTTTCATATCCCAAGAATTTATTCTCATGTTCACATCTTATAATAAAAATAATTTCTTGCTTTGCCTTTAAATCATCTTTGCCATGAGTTTAATAAAGTAAATCGTACACTTGTTTTGAAAGCATTTAAATAAAACTTATTTGAACATTTATAAAATTGATTTATAGCATCAAAAGTAATTGAGATAATGTAAACATTTTAACTTAACAATTTTTGAGAATTTGGAGATTTTTAGCGAAAGATAGTAGCATGAAATCACTCACCTTGAATCCGAATTAGTCTCTAAGCACAAGAATCAATGTATAAATGATACGTCAATCTGATATCATAATTCAACAATTATAATTATTATTTGAGACTAAAAAACTAACTTAAATCTACCAAACGGTCCCTTAACCCGATGTTGTTATTAAATTGATTTAATTAAATCGTTAAATTAATAACCAAACAAGACCTAAGGTTTTCTAAACCAATTCCAAGTATTAAGTTGTGATTTATTATATTTAAAGTCTTTTAAACCTTTTCTAAACAGAGCCTTAAAAGTATATAATTAAATCATTTTCCACATTTTTAGAAGATTGGTTTCATAGATATATATATATATATATAAGCTGTGATAACACATGTATTTTTATACATGTGTATACTAAATCTTCATCTTCCAGTTGTTAAACCTCTAATCTATGATTTAATTACTCACTTCTGTCTATATGTTAGTTAACCTATCTATGTTGCAACAAAAAGATGATATATGAATTTAGATATACATAGATACATAGCCATGAAATGAAACAGAGTGCATGTTCTTACCGAAAATCACCAGTTGGTGATGGAGACCCGAAGTGGGTGATAATGACAACGATAGGTTCTGCGATCGATGCCAAGTTCAATTCCCGTAATTGTGACGACAATCAACGGGTGATGACGGACAGATTGATAACAGAACTATGTTAACAAAGAAATGAAGAATAACAGGGAAACAGGGAGAACTTCTGGTGTTCTGGGAGATGAGGCAAACGCAGAAGACTAATGTAGTATTTATAGGGACAATGGAAGCAACGGTTCACCAATTCCAGAACCCTCTATCATCAATCAGACCTCCCATAACCGATGCGTTCATGGCTCATTAAAGGAGTAACATTTTCTTCAATTCTGCTGAAACTTTTCATCTTCCTCTTTTATTCTTTATTCTTTATTCCATTTTCTTAACCCCATTTATTCTGTAGCCTTCCTTTCATTCATTTCAATTTAATTTATTTATTTTATTTTATTTTCTTAAATTAATTAACTTAATCATGTTTGAAGTAAATTAATTATTAAATTTCAGATTTATTCATTTAATGTTTTAAATGAGTTTTTAAATATTATTTCTGAATCATTAATTTATTTCATTTTCTTTATTTTCTCATTTATTCTTAATTATTCAATTCTTGTTCCTCTTTTAAATTAATACCCAAATTATGAGTTTTTATTCAGATTTACTTTAACAAATGATAATTTTATTTAATCGATTTATTTCTTTAATTTATTAATTAAATTACTTAACAAATAATAATTATTAAATTTTTAAAAATTATCAATTTTTACAGACACCGTCAATTTATAGTGGTTCGGTTATCACAGCCTACATCCACTCCTCAAGCTCCTTTTGAGATTTTTTCACTATCGATAAGCACTTACGGGTGTAATTCTAACCTTTTACAAAGATGCACCAAGCTGCGTTTTAACCTCACGACCGGGAGTTCCGACGGTACCGTATCCTCACTACAACGTTTCCATATAAGGGTGACGTGTAGGAG
>JAUTBS010346646.1:0-10571 GCA_032361285.1 Aequorea victoria | reverse complement strand
CGTACTTTCTCAATATCGATACATGAAACACGCTATGTACCCCGATGAGGCTAGGTGGCAAAGCCACACGATAAGCAACCTCACCAACATGGTCTAAAATCTCAAAGGGTCCTATATATCAGGGACTCAACTTCCCATTCTTTCCAAAATAAATAATTCATTTCCAAGGTGAAACCTTAAGGAATACCATATCTCTAACAGAAAACTCCAAGTCTCTCTTACGCAAATTGGCATAACTCTTTTGTCGACTTTGAACTGCTAAAAACTTATTCCGAATAGTGGCAATCTCTTGAGTTGCATTCTCGACTAGATCAGGTCCAAAAAATTGTCTCTCGCCAACTTTATACCAACATAAAAGGGACCTACATTTTCGCCCATACAACGCTTCGTATAGTGCTACTCCCAAACTCGAATGGTAACTGTTGTTATTCGAGAACTGCATCAGTGGTAACTGATCATCCCAATTACCTTTCCACTCCAAAGCACAAGCTTTCAACATATCCTCCAATGTCTGAATGGTTCTCTCCGATTGTCCATCGATTTACAGGTGATAAGCTGAACTAAAGTCCAACCGAGTACCCATAGCAGTTTGTAATGCTCTCCAAAACATAGAGACGAAACATGGATCATGATTTGAAATAATAGATACAGGTGAACTAGAATGCCTGACTATCTCTTTAACATATAACTATGCTAAACGATCCAAGGTGTGTGTCATCTTGATCACAATGAAGTGTGCTTACTTCGTGAGTTAATCCACTATAACCCAAGTAGCATCATGCACACTCCGTGTATGAGGCAATCCAGACACAAAATCTATTGTGATGTTCTCCCACTTCCACTCGGGTAGTGGTAAAGGTTGCAATTTTCTTGCTGGCCTTTGATGTTTGATTTTCACTTACTGACAAATAAGGCACTGTACTAGGAGTTTTGCTATAACTCATTTCATCCCATTCCACCAGAAGTGTTCTCGAAGATCTCTATACATCTTAGTACATCCCGGGTGAATGATATACCCAAGACTATGAGCTTCGGCCAAAATCTCCTTTCTCGGCTCACTATTGGCAGCTATGCACACACGATCTCTGAATTTAAGAACTTCATCGTCACTGAAGCTAAAATCCTTAACCTCTCCTTTTCAAAAACTTTCCACAATCCTCTTGCATTGAAGATCATCCTGTTGAGCCACACAGACTTTCTCCAGCGAGGTCGGTTCTACTGTCAACTGACTACACAAGGCAGTTCCTCCACGTTGTAGTAATTCCACTCCCATCATCCTTAAATCTTTCACTATATGACGTTGGATGGTTAATGATGTCAAGCTAACTCCCGATGACTTCCAACTCAAGGCATCAGCCACCACATTTATTTTTCCCGAATGATAGAGTATCTCGACATCGTAGTCTTTCAATAGTTCAAGCCATCATTTTTGCCTCAAGTTATGCTCTTTTTGGGTGAAGATATACTTTAGACTCTTATGATCAGTGCAAATCTCACAAGATACTCCATATAAATAGTGGCGCCATATCTTCAGTGCGAAAATAATAGCTGCCAACTCCAGATCATGCGTGGGATAATTCTTCTCATAAATCTTCAGCTATCGAGAAGCGTAAGCTATCACCTTTTCATGCTGCATTAGAACACAACCCAACCCTTGATGAGACGCATCACTGTAATCACAAAATTTTCTCCTTTAGTTGGCAAGACGAGCACAGGTACCAAAGTCAACCTCTTCTTAAGCTCTTGAAAACTTTGCTCACACTTTTCCATCCATACATACTTCACTCCCTTCCGAGTAAGGCTGGTAAGCGGCAGGGCAATACGAGAAAATTCTTCCACAAACCATTGATAAAAGTCTGCCAGTCCCAAGAAACTATGTATCTCGATTACTGACATTGGTCGCGGTCAATCAATAATAGCCTCAATCTTGCTGCTATCCACAGATATTCCATCCTTACTGACAATGTGGCCAATGAATGACACACTATCCAACCAAAATTTACACTTGCTGAACTTAGCATATAACCTTTCCTCCTTGAGAGTCTGAATGATTTCCCATAAATGTTCCTCATGCTCCTCCTTGCTTTTAGAGTAGATTAAGATATCATCAATTAATACTACTACAAAGCGATTCAACTGTGTTTTGAAAATTCGATTCATCAAATCTATAAATGCCGCTGGAGCATTGGTCAAATCAAAAGGCATAACCAAGAACTCATAGTGGCCATATCGAGTCCTGACAATTATCTTCAAAACATCCGCCTCCTTGACTTTTAGTTGGTGATAACAAAACTACAAGTCAATCTTGGAGAACACTTGAGCTCCTTGCAACTAATCAAACAAATCATCAATGCGCGGCAGAGGGTACCTATTCTTGAGAGTAACCTTATTCAACTCTCTATAGTCAATGCACAGCTGTATCGAACCCTTCTTCTTCACAAACAAAATTGGAGCTCCCCATGGTAAAACACTGGGTCTAATAAAACTCTTATCTAACAGCTCTTGCAACTGTGTCTGTAACTCCCTTAGCTCCAAGGGTGCCATCCTGTACCGTGACTTAGAGAGAGGCGTAGTACCAGGCAAAAGATCGATCATGAACTCAATATCACGATCCGGAGGAATAGCAGGTAAATCTTCTGGGAAGACATTCAGAAATTTGATAACGATAAGAAGCTTATCCAATTCCATTGTTGGCACCTTGGTGCCTACAACGCAAGCCAAAAGGCCTTCACAACTCTTCCTCAATATTCGATTTGCTTGAAGGGCAGGTAACCTTACGTTTCTCTGGAAGAAGAACTTAAGTTATCCGGGTATGTTGAAAACTATTCTCTTGTAATAGCAATCAACGATAGCATAATATTTAAAAAGCCAATCCATGCCCAAGATAACATCAAAGTCACGAATGACTAATGATATAAGATCTACTGACAAAATCTTATCATCCAACTCCACCACTCCAAGATGACATACTTCATGTAGCAATACTGTGTCCCCAACAGGAGTGGACACAGCGAGACAACCATCTAAAGGTTCTACCGTAATAGATAGACGATGCAAGAACTCCGGTGAAGCAAAAGAATGCGTAGAACCAAAATCTATAAGAGTTCTAGCAGGAACAGATGATATGAGGATAGTACCTTGCACCACAGATGGTGAAGCCTCTGCCTCCTTGCGAGTAAGAGCAAAGACACGTTCCTGAGTAACTACACATTGACTTTGCGTCTTGTTGATTGTAGGTTGTCTCTGATCTCCTTGACGATTATGCTGGCCCTGAGCTGACCCATTGTTACGTGCATGCGGTCTCTGATTCTGAAAAGATTAGTGCACCTGTTATCCTCCTGTCCTTTTATTTTTGTAATCCGGTAGTATGTGACCAGTCTTTCCACAATTGAAGCACGTCTTTCGTGTACCATCACAAAAATATCCATAAGAATGAGGTTTTCTGTAACGTTTGCATGGATTCCAGGTCTATTGTCCTGCATTCCATTAGCCTAAGTATGTGGATGATTTGGCGTATAGTCCTTCTTGGCAGGATTACCTCCTCCAAAACTATTCCATATTGGCTTCAAGTCTCTAAACCTCATAGGTTGCAACTCTCTTCTTTTCTGCGCATCATCCAAACTCTTTTCTGCTAAAAGAGCCTTGATCACCAACTCTGACAAAGTCTTCGCCTCAAATAGCAAAATCTTACTACGAATAGCCGGGCATAGGCCTCTCTCGAACATCACTACTTTATCTTCCTCCTCAGCAACATATTGTGGCACGAATCGGGATAACTCAGCAAACTTTGCCTCATATTCTGCCACTGTCATTTCCTTTTATTCCAGCATTAGGAACTCCATTTGTTTCTACTTTTTGATCGCTATCGGATAATACTTATCATCGAACAACGCTAGGAATTTCGTCCAGATGACTTCCTATTCCCTTCCTTCAACTGGCATTTCACCATGTGCCACCAATGCTCAACTTGTCCTTCCAACATGTAGGTTTCCTATGACAATTTATGTTCATTTGAGCAACCCAACCATTCAAAAATCTTCTTAATCCTTAGCTTTCATGTTTCAGCATCATCAGGGTTGGTTGACTCTTTAAAGGTCAGAGGATGTACTTTTAGGAATTTCTCATGAACTGAGCCTTTATCCAAGCTCATAGACTTGTCAACACTAACCACCCTTGGCTGAGATTGTTGCCCAGACATCATGCTCACCAGGGCTTGGAGAGCTTGAAGAGCTCCTTCAAAAACGGGAGCAGTTGGGGCTTCTGTGACATCTGATGCTACTGGAGCAGACGGGGCTTCTCGAGCCACTAGTATTCTGTAACTTTTGGAGTAATTCCAGGGGTATGCTCCCTTTGTGCATCCTCTATAGTTGTATACCTCGAATTCACATTACGTCTCGGGCGAGCCATCTCACTGATGGTCAACATAGGATAAGAATAGATATAAGATAAATGTTCAATCAACTTCTAACAAGGACTTATAACATATAACTCTAGGGATCCAGACCTTTACTAATGACATGATGCAATATTTTTAAACTTTTTCTCTGATACCAGACTTGTCACACCCCAATTTGGGAAAGGTGATCGGCCATGGTTATTGGGGCTTGGCCCAATGAACCAAGTAAATATTAATCATTTAATTAGCTAATAATATGCTAAAACATTCTCAATACCAAGAATTTAATCAATTAAAATCTAATATAATCAAAGTGGGACAAACAACCCATAATATCTCATCAATATCCATTATTAAAACAATTCATGATAATGATTCTTTATTCAATGCGAAAGCAAAAATGTATATCCTATAGGTCTTATTCCTGGATCTCATGAAGCTATCGAGTCCATCAACTAGCTTATTCCTCGATTTTCTAAAAGATGATATTACAACGTCAGCTAAAGCTGGTGAATGAAAGCATGCATAATAATATCTAGTTCAAAATAGGGGATTCAAATAGTTTGTACTTCAAACATAATTACGGTATAAGATACACTGCATAATCAAAAGGGTACTAACATGACCCATAATTTCCTTTGTCAAAATATTCACATTTTTCCTCATAATCTCGATATCTAGACGAGTCACCAACATTTATAAAAATATCTATATTTTTTTACGTGATCTCGATATCTAGACGAGTCACCAATATAAAATCTCACACTGGACATCAGAGGTGTCCACAATAATCACATAGCATAAAAAATGCCAACAGAAATCCACGCAGAAAATATATGCCAACAAGATATAAAAATGTCAATAATAATCTACACATAAAAATGCCAACATGATAATAATGGACTAGTGATATGATTATCAATATGTGTGTGGGAAACCATCAACAACAACCACAGGAACAACCTAGGTGCAAGTGCCAGAAACCATAATACTCGGGGCAGCCTCGGCCTATTGAATTTAATCATCAAACATAAAGTCACCACAGGGTGATGCCTGGGCCTTTTCTCTTAGACGATCCAGTGTCAGGTCACCGGATTCTCCCGAAATATCCCTTAAACCGTTGAGCAACTAGGGTCACCATAAGTTTTCGAGCTGGGTCTATTCCCTAGTTGGCTAGAGTCACCCCGTAGGGCCTATCCCCTGGACTTTTCACATGGTCCCAATAGAAAAGTCACATGATCGCTCCATAATAGATAAGAAAACCATTTGTATATCATAAAATATTTATACCATGGTTGCAATAAGAGAATATCAGTTTGATCCAAAATATTTAAACATATACATTTTTTCCTTTCAAATTAGTTTGGAAAATACGAGAATTTTATTAAAAGATACATAGCATGTAAATCTACTCAACTGATATCCAAGCAAGCTCAAATGCAACAGAAAACAAAGGTAGGAATTCTCGTCACCCTAATTATGTAGTACAATACATCATAATCCATAAATGAAGCTAAGGGAAACTATTTATAGCTACCAAGAAGACCCTTTTTCTATTTATAAGTTTTAATGTTTGGTTCTAGTATTAAATTAATTATTAATTAATTTAATTCATCATTAAACTGATGCCCAAATAGAGCTTAAGCACTAGGATTATCACAAGAATTATATTTCAAGATTTTCGGTGTATGAGTCGACCCAAATGGTCTTTGAGTCAACCCAACAGAGTTACAGGCACTCATGTGTCAACACAACAAGGCTGTGTATCGACTCAGAGGCCAATAATCTCGGTATATGTTGAACAGACAACTTGTGAGTCAACTCAAAAGGTTTGTGAGTCGGCCCATGTCTCTCAGGTGGCCATGAGTTGACACTACATAGGTTGTGAGTCGAACCAAGGTGGTAAGTCTCGATCTTGGGTGGCTATGAGTTTACTCATAAGGTTTGTGAGTCGACCCAACCCTCTCAGGTCACCATGGGTTGATGTAGACAAGGCATGTGTCGACCCCAAGGTATAAAAAAATGTACTGTGAGTCGACCCAAATGATGGTGAGTCGACTCAAAGGCAAGAGGGCACTGTGAGTCGACCCAAAGAGGTAGTGAATTGACCTAAGGGCAAGGCAGAGGGTCATGGGTTAACTCAAATGATCCATGAGTCGACCCTAGGCAGCAACTGGCAAACAACCGAGGGTCTGGCCTCGTGAGTCGACCCACACTCAACGTGAGTCGACTCACTGGCGATGGACATGACTTCTAAGGGATGTGAGTCGACTCATCCAACGTGTAAGTCAACCCAAAGCTTCGCACCCGGTATTTCCATGGTTTAAAACTCTGATTCAGGGTCTTTTTTTTCTTTCTTTTTTCATGGTTTATTATTGATATACATTTTATTATATTTCCGAGGGATATGTATATATTTACATGGCCGATTGCATTATATTCTTATACATTAATTTACTTGTTATATACATCACTGTTATGTATATATATATCACTCTTATATATATATATCATTATATACATCGAAGCCTACGTTTTTGGTTTTTATACATTCAACGTGGTATTTTCATAGGCTCAAATTATTTTAAGGATTTAAACCTTTTAATTGAGAACTACACAACTATTTTACTATATGATAATATATATATATATATCATTGTATATATATCAAAACCCAATGGTGTGAGGACGAACCAGGGATCACAATGAGGTGATGATGACGATGATGATGACGGCGGTGCCCTGTGGTGGCAACGCCAACGTTAGTGGTGTTGGTAGTGCTCGGGGTGGTGGTCCTCGGCGGTGGTGGCAGCGGTGGTGGCTGCTGGGCAGAGGGAGCCAAGAGGGAGAGTGATTACAGAGAGATGAGATAGAGGTCAAGGGTGAGGGAGAGTGATCAGGGATAGAATCAGATATATAGGCTTCCAGGGATCATGACCTATCCCAGAAATTTCTCCGCCGAATCCTCCCTTGAATTCTATCTTCTTCCTATTTTAAAAACACCCACAGCTGTCATTCATGCACATCCAAAAGCTTTCTATTTATTTTATTTCCTCCTTTTGTTTCTTCTTCCCTTATTAAAATACTAATAACATTAATTAAAGTTTTTGCATCTTTTTATTAATTTAATTAAGTTACATTTTTAATTAGTTAGTTTATTTTAATTAATTAATTTATTATTTTATTTTAATAATTTGTTTTAATAAAAAAAATATTGGGTTTTACAAGAACTGCTAACACATAAATAGTGGTAGAACCACTAAAGGTTGAGGACTTTGAAGGGCAGTAGAACTGCTACGTGTTCAAATGATGGTAGAACCACTAGTCTTTTTCATGTTCTAGATGTTTTCCAAAACTGAAATGTACAGAATGTTGTAGGTGCGCCACCACATTACCGGAGCGACTACGATCATGTGATAAAACTTGAATGACAATAGAACTGCTAACACGTGAATGGTGATAAAACCACTAAAGTCCGAGGACTCTGAATCGCAGTAGAACTTCTACGTGTTTGAATGGTGGTACAACCACTAATCTTTGTCATGTTCTAGAGAATTTCCAAAATCGTAATGTGTAGAACGTAACGGGTGCGCCACCACATTACCAGAGCGATTAAGGTTATATGATAGGACTTGAATGGCAGTAGAACTGCTAACACGTTGAATGGTGGTAGAACCACTAAAGTCTGAGAACTTTGAATGGTAGTAAAACTGCTACTTGTTTGAATGGTAGTACATTAGTCCTTATCATCATGACCCTAAAAATACCAGGGAATGATTAAGAATGTTTGAAAGCAATCCTAAAGATATCTAGATATGACAGAGATCTTATCTATTTGATGCTTTCTTTTCGAATGTGACCCTAAAGATATCTGGGCACGGTTGAAATCTCTGCTAGTGATCCTAAAGATACCTGGACATGACAGGGTCTTGATTTCATTGATGTTTTATTCCATGAAAGTAATCCTAAAGATGCCTGGATGCAATAAAGCATCCCCCCACCCCCCGCGTAAGATTTAATGAGATTTACTTGTGTGTCATAAAGATACTTAGGCCTTTCCTTGAGTTTTCATTAATGTTTTGATGTTTTAGGCTTTGAAGCAACCCTAAAGATACCTGGGTACGATAAAGACCTTTTCATTGATTTCATTGATGAGGTTTTTTTCTAGCCTATACATTATGCATTGTCAAAATATTTTGTCTTTAAGTCTGACATTTGCTCTTGTTTATGCTTGGCGCTACATGAGCTCTGTGAAAGAGGGGCATATGTGGACACCCCATTTTGACCGAACATAATACACCAGGACACCAATTAGTCCTACCCGATGATGTGAATATTTTCGAGAATGAGGATAGCTTCCGACAAGAATGAATCGATATAAAAGTCGCTGAAAGCTAGGTTTTTACACAAATGCTTCTCTGTTTTGGACGATTTTCAACACACTTTCTTCAGAAGCAATCCACCAACCCATCAAATCTCATTTTCAACCAAAACAACTTCAGAACATTCATTTTAAACCCTTAGGTTCAAGTTTCAAAAATTTGGGTGGGCCCTCTTTGCTTTCTTGGATGCCCTCACCTCTGTTTCGATCGATTTCCAACTAATATTCTTCAAAAGTCATTTTAATCATCCATCAACCATGTTTTCAATCAAAGTAATTTCAGAATATGTGTTTTCAATCATCCATTTTATGTTTCAAAGGTTGTATAACCCTTCTTTGATAACTGGGACATCCAAAACCCTTCAAAAGACTAAACTGGTCCCCGAAAAGCTCCCATGGCCGGACCAGCCATTAGGGTAAAATCCTGCATCGCTGGACCGGTCCTTTGGGCAGTGTCCTTGGCTGGTTTAAACTCTTCTCGACCCAGGACTCTTTCTGATTGGTTGGGCCTTGCCACCAAGCCCTATCTCTTCATTTTTAGTCGATTTCCAACTGTCCCAAACCGCTATGAATAGATTCTTTCACCTCTCAATTTGAAAGACCTAATAAAAGACCCAAAAATCAGAAAAGGTGAGAAGTCTGGAGCGATTCGTCAGTCTACAATTTGGTGTGCCTTTCATTGGATGTTTTCATTTCTTTCGTAGTCTTTCAATTCCAAACATACACCTTAGTATCCCTGAGTGTTCGAGTATCGATAAGTTCAAGGATAAGGCTTTTAAGTTGGATTTGACGATCAGACACTTGAGGGCGTGCCGAGTTCTGTCCACATGACCATTTTTCAAAATATGTTTTTACAAATACCTGAGGCCTAAATTTGATTTTTCAATTGTTCTTAAGCCCATTTAAGTTGCTTATAATGTTTTATGTAAATCTCCTTCGTACGTCCATTTTTGACGCACGACCTTTTTTTTTAATCAAAATTCATGTTTTTTTGCTATAAAAGTGCGTTCATCATATTGGTTATGTATTTTTATGGATCTAAAACAATTTTTTTTTTTAAATTCACGCACAAATTATGTAACACCCCGTGATCTTAAACCAAGAATAAATTTTCAATTCCATAATTTTTAAGGGAAGAAGACTTGGAAGTAAAACTTATAAAAATCAAGGCGTAAGGCATATGAATCTAAGTGAAGGATCTGATTGGAGGCCCAAGTTAAAATAATCAAGTGGACAACTTGAGAAGACTCAAGTAGGATCTTGATAAGCTAATAAAATTTAATTCAAGACTTCAACAAAGACCCAAGAAAGTAAGAAAAATTCAAGTAGTAAAATTCAAGTCTAAAAGAAAGTTTTCGCACTACAACCAAACTAAGCCTAAAACATAAAAATTAAATGAGCCAAAGAAAAAGATATTTATGTGGGCTTAACTTAAAACTCAAAACATGATAAGAACTTTGAATATGGCCCAAAGAAACAGAATAGAGCCCAATGTATGAAAGACAAAAAAATAACAGAAATAAAATTAGCTCAATAAGCTTAATCTAATTCATGAGGCCCAAAATCAATTAAAACTCAAATTGGCCCAAACATGAAAATAAGTGGTGGGCCTAATATATAATTTTTTATGGGCCAAAATATTATGAGAATTATTAAATGGTACCCAGATCAAGAATGGGTCCAAGTAAAAAAAAATGACCCAATAGATTAAATTGGGCCCAAACTAAACTTTATTCTCATAAATTTATGATAAAATAAAAAAAAAATTTATATATATATATATATATATAAATT